>JAPYZM010000160.1:0-45206 GCA_030522845.1 Psyttalia concolor
CAGAACCTCGTCCCGCTCCCCTCTCCTAAACCGGAACCTTGTCCGCTTCCGTCTCCTGAACCAGAACCTTGCCCCCTCCCTTCTCCTAAGCCGGAACCTTGTCCGCTCCCTTGTCCCGAACCAGAACCTTGCTGTGAACCAGAACCTTGTCCACTCCCTTGTCCCGAACCAGAACCTTGCTGTGAACCAGAACCTTGTCCACTCCCTTGTCCCGAACCAGAACCTTGCTGTGAACCCGAACCTTGTCCACTCCCTCGTCCTGACCACGAACCTTTTCCACTTCCTCGTCCTGCGCCGCGACCTTGCCCTCTTCCTTCATTAAAAGAATGTAAAATCGCCCATTAATGTCTGATCATCGCAGTCGAATGTAGACCCCCAATTTATTCCAAGGTAATTTCAATTGAAAGCTTCAAAACTAATCAATCATACTCATGTGATTGTGTTATATAAATTTATATACTCGCGTCAAAAAAAGAATACTCATTTATCTATTCGTTTTCTGTACTTTAAATTGTCGCAACTCACGGATTATTTCTTCCGAGCTCTCATCACTATCAGAACTCTCATTAGAATCCGACTCATCACTTTCTTCGGAACTAGAGCTGCTCCTACGGCGATGACCCACTTCCTTGCGTCTCCAATCTTTTCTGTTTTGCCGATTGTACGAGTCAACTAATCTGTTAGGATACGACCCATCATACTGAGGAGCTCCCAGCACTTCGATAATCGTAAGAGCCAGAACGAGGACTAGCAGGACTGCTAATGCAGAGGCAACCAGAGAATATTATTTAAAAAGTTCAATGATTATTCTACGCCGTCTTTATAAATTACTTACCCTTCATTGCAGAATCCAATGGATTTTCAATCCTCCGAAATGAATTGCAGGCACTTTGCTGACTGACTTTTGACATTCGATGGCGTTATATACAGAATTTTCGGATGAAGTCTTATCTCAATTTTTTTCGAAATATTTGCCATCAATCAATTTGCCTGAATAAATTAACGTGGTTGAATAATTATTAAATACATGGAATTGCTAATTTATGTACATGAAGGTTTTTATGTGAGCAAATAATTATTCCCCCGACGAGTCCCATTAAACCTGGACCCCTGTTTCGGAGATGATAATACGAGTTAATATTTTCGCCATGAATTGCCATATAAACACATTCATAATTTATTCAATTTTCCTCGCAATTTTTATTGTTTAAACTTCCGGAAAATTTCCCAACGTGAAATCTTTCGAGATTGAGGAATTGAAAATGTGAGAACCATTGCCGTATTTACGTAATTGTTTCATTGTTTCTATTTATGAAGGCAAAATTGTTTTTTCCGTACGAATTCAATATAATTAATTGCTCAAATGTCATATCATTTAATCCGTTAACGAATCGTCGCAACTGATGCCCAAATATTTTTTATTATCGAATGAACATTCGCTTGAAAATCAAATGTTATTTCTGATTAAGTCAATGATAAAGGAGTAATTGAATATTCAGTTCCGCATGCGCCCAATTTCCATCTGTGAATCGCGAATGATAAATTTTACACTCGGATGTAGCTAATTTTCTTTTTAAAAAATCCGATATTACTTTTCTTCCGACGATTTGAATCGAGGAAAACTCCTCACCTGTTCTCTCAAGAATAATACATTCATTTAAACAATAATCCCTTGTTTATGTGAGGAAAATAATTAATTCTCTTCGACGAGATCCCGATTATAATCAGATAAAAATTTTATTTATTCAGCATAAAGAGTTATCTTTTTTAAATACAAACAATGATAATTCGAGTAGTAGAATCTCCCATATGATTGGAAGATGACTACAAACAGTGAATTTTCCCACCAACGATATTCTGAAATCTACTTGGTCGACGGCATCCGTCGATAAAGAACTAACAACAACTCGTGCCAGTGCGAAATCTTCCTTTTCCTCTCTTCCAATAACGACGAGCCTCGTCGGGTAATAAAATTAATTTCAGCTCTCCAGAGACCGCAATAATTCAACTCCCCCGAAATTCTCGGATTATCCGATGTCCTCATTCATCGGCTGTCCAATTAACCGTCACCATTATCTCCTCATCACTTGATCAAGACGAACGACCCTCTAATCACCGCAACTAGCCTGTACAATGCTGGTGGAATGAGTTCAGGAAAAAATAATATCACGAATTGAGGGAAATCTCAGGGTTAACGACAGGATGTGAAAAATTCCGAGTTGATGAAAAATTACTTCCTCCAGCATAATCGCGGACTATTGACGCGCCAGCGGAAACATTCGAGGGCGCATCCCAAGTCTAATTAATCATCTCAACTTATCGAGTTAAAAGCTGTCATGAATTCCGTCTTTCCCTCAATTCTACTATTCGAGTCTTCTTAAATATTTCTTTCACTGCCGACAACTTCAAAATGTGGATGAGGATTATCGGCACTTTACGGGTAAGTTTCCATCGTCTGGTGAGAGACAATAATTAACATATTGTATTTGATTATTGAATACCGAAAACCCATTTCTCTTTCGGTACTAAATATCTCCTCCCGGTGCCACCAAATTTGATGATTCTCAATGTGCGAGCGCCTTATCTTATCTTCACATTATCATTCCTTTCGGAAACCTGGTCAATTTGTGAGGATTCATGTCTCAAGATAAAACTTATCAGTCGTTGAATGTTTCGTTTTCGTAATGCAGCAGTCGGCGGATGTGTCCGGGCTGCCATCTCATCGGGACTGTTTCCCTTTCTTAAAATCCTTCCATATGAATTTGGAACAACCAAGAGCAGAGACAAATTGCAATTCCGTTGTCTCATTCTCCCTTGATCCTCATCCTGTCCCAAAAACCTTCTCTTAAAACCATCAAATTGGAAGATGATCACCATCAGAGCACCTTATCTCATGAATTCATTATCATCGAGAGGATTTCCTTCAAGAAATCCTTCAAACGTAGGGAGCTTCGACTTTCAAGATAACATTCATTCAGTAGTTCAACGTTTTCTTTTTCATAATGAAGCAATCGGCGGGTGTGTTCGGTTTGCTCCAATCATCGAGATACAAAATATTCCACTTGGAATGTACGATAAATGTAACGAAACTGGATCACCACTACAAAAATTTCCACAGAGAGACTAAGGACCTGACATTGTTATCAGCACGCCTACCCCAGTGCATCCATCACCTCAAAATGAAAAAGTGTGATAATTTTTTGTGTCTCTCGGTAAGGAGGAGATCGAAATATGTAGGGCTGCGAGATGATTAATCACACCGTTGGAGCTACAATGCTGAAATTATATTGTTAAAGTTCACATCCTACTTAACAGCAGCAGAAACTTATTCAGTTATTAACTAGTTGTCACTGCCGGAGGATGAAACATCGCTTGGAAACTCGCCTGGAGTACTATTATTGCACTCCGGGCTTCTTGGCTACCTAACACCCGAACGAAATGTGATATCATATCAGTTGATTGTGTACAATTCAATTGATGAGTGACTTCGGGAAGCTTCTGGCGGGGCCTGCAAATTAAACAAAACGAACGGAGGAAAATGATCCCGCCAGCTGCCGCTTATCACTAGTTGAATCTATTGCTGTAAACAAATTTGCTGCAATCAAGCCACTTAATGTAATACGCAAGTTAATAAGGAAGCCAGGGGACTTGATGACTATAAGGAGAAAATAATTTTTTTGGCAAGACGCGACAAGATCCGGTGGTTAAAGCGATCTTTCAGGAGCCGGCTCGATAAATCTCGAATGTTACGATTTAAAACCGAATTTCCCGGGCCTGATGTAATGGGAGGAACTCTTGCCAACCACGCCAGTCAAAAAATCCCATCACAACAGCCCAGGAACAATACTTGGGTGCAGGGATTTTCAAGTTTTCGAGTTTGGGGAGGATGTAATACCAACTCCCAAACGAGAAATCATGAGAAACAGTTCAGAAAATTCGTACTCAATTTTTATTTTCTTTCAGTCTATTGGTAATTGTTGATTATGGAGCTCAGCTGCCGTTCGTCAATAACGCGGGGCCGGGTTGCCAGGTTCCCCGTTCCCCACATTCGCTAGTGTAGCTATTCTTGGATACAGTCGATCATATAATTATGCAAAATTAAATAAAATAATGCGATATGAAGACTATATGGATTGATACTCGTGGTAGTATAAATAATTATGATTTTTTTTTTTCAATTTGCAGGATTTGGCGGTTAATGCCGGAGGTGTTGCCAGGCTGTGAATAAGAAATTGAACTTATTACAATTGCATTATATGTAGATTAATAATGCATGAATGCATGAATAGATGATGAAATGTAAGGAAGTGTGAGGTAAGACTGTCCGCTTCAGTGAAGCCATTTAGACATTTATTTTCTTTGGAATAATTTTATTCGTCGCAATTGCTGTCTCCACTTATATTTAAATCTTTTGCTACCGCTAATGTAAGAACATACGTCAGGCCCTCGTGATATTCCGTTTTATATCATCATTGTGGGGTGTTCTACTGTTTTGCGGATAGGGAATCAGGAAACAATCTCAAATACAATCTGTAAACAGCTTCAAGAACCTCTCGGGAGTACACGGGTATCGTAATTTCTCGAGGAATATTCCACTCGGGGAGAATGCTCCTCATGAGGGAAAATGGGAGTTCCCTCTATTGGAAAACGCTGAAGTGAATCTCTGGTCGTTATACACTTTATCTGCGTAATGCAGATTTATCCGCTCAGCTGAAATTCATTGAGTGTCGTAAAGTTTATCAGGTAAGTGATCTGTAAATATTTTTATAGTCTCGATGTAGTCATTTACTCATGTACCAATGGCGCATTAATTCAGACTCGGTGCACGCGTATTTTAGAAATTTTTCCACCCTCGTTTGCCCAGAGGATCAATTGAACTGTTAAGGTCTCCTGGGGGTTAAAAAATCGGTCAATTTGGGGAAACTTGGTTGAAGAAGTTGAAAGGGATTTGAAGCAAATTATTAATAGAAAAAATATTTGAAAATTCGAGGGGAGTGAATCGCCATCTTTGCAAGCGCTCTGCAACCGCTGCTTGGGAAAAATAAAATCTAATAAAATAACTTGAGTAGAAGTCACTGGAGTCCTCTGCTTACTTGCTGGCAATGCCTCTGAATAATTGATCTGACACAATTTCCTCTTTTGCAATTGATTTTTTTCTGCGTGGGAATAATTCCTTGAAAATCAAAAGGTATTATCCTCCGTGGAGTGGTTAAAAATCTATACTATACATAATACATTGCGATTGCAATTTCATAAATCGATTCCGACGTGTCTACCTTGGATAGTAAATATCCACCACTCCCCGTAGATGCATTTTACGTCGAGTCGCGGTGAGTCCTTCGGGGCGCCTTTCCACATTCCCTTACCAACTTTGAGGAACGTGTGCAGTTAAATTCATGTCTGCCACGTAATAACGAGGACTATCTGTTTATGTCACAGTGGGATTCTCAGAACTTGTTTATTGAAAGGAGGAAAACAGAATAAAAAATTCAGTTAAATTGAAAATAATACTCCAACAATTTCATTAGCTCGAGGTTAATTGGACAAATGAAGTCAACTCAATACGATTTCATAGACATTTTTATACTGGGAGACAGCCATTAACTGAAATGATTAATTAATATGATTGAGACGCGTGTTCATCGTATTTGTAAACAATTCTGATTGCATATCAATTTACAAGGTGTCGCTGTGTCCTTCGTAGTAATGTATCACTTTATTTACGAAAGTTTATACTACTGAATGGGAATTGCGTTTTAAATTTTTATTGCAGTATTTATTTTCTTCTATTCTCATTCGTTATAATTTCAGTCGGTTTAATGAATCGATCGATACGATTTATGGAGTGACTTTGTGGGGGTCACATAATGTTGAACTCGCGTGATTGTGGAATGGAAGATTTCGCGGAATTTGAAATTCCGAAACGTGTTTAATTTTTTCAAGCAATTCACTGGCTTTCGATATTATTCGGGATAATGAAGGAATATTGGCAAACAAGTTTCCTTTAAAATATCACTTACTTTGCTACTTAATTCGTCAATCGCAATTAAGTTACGTAACGTTAATTACGTTTAAAAAAATTTAGACGGGGCATTTGTTTCGGTCAAATTTTGACGCGAGAATTCATTCCGAAAAAGTTTGGTAAGGGTGAAGTACTCGGTTTGCTATAAATAATTGGAGACGTTTTTAATAAACGTTTTAAGACGCATAAATAATTGGAGATGTATTTATATTATTTAAAAAACCCGAGAGGAGTTCCTCCTATTTTCTGTTTGTGGAAGGTTAATCGTTAACATTTTCGCAACGCATTATTTTTATATCCGTTGTTTGTTGCAGCGTACTTATGACCAGGAATTATTGACGTATTATTGACGCATAGAAAACCGCTGACGACACGATTAATCTCCCAGAATTTCCCTCGTGAGGGTGGAATGGAGAGGAAACGAATAAGTTCGTCTTCGATATGTCGAGATTGTCAAGATTTTTGGGTGTTAAAAACTACATTTTCAGGTATCTCGTAACGGGAGGTTTGATATCGAACATTTGATGGAGATCATTTACCTCAATTTTTCCTGATCATTTTATCTCAAAAGTCGTTGGAAATAAATCAACTAAATTATTCTATAGACTCACCCGTCTTTCTCATTATTTAGTCTATGTCGCCTCTCAGACTTTGTAGATCTTATGTCCACTGACGTCATGGAATCTATGAGAAAAAAATTGTGATATCAATGAGCGAAATATGAATTCTCTGTTGATCTTGCGTCTGCTTTCGAAACGAGGAAATATTTGTAATGATTTTAGAGGTACCAAATGAGGTAATAAAACAAAATTTTTTTCTGTACCGCCTCTGACGATTTTTCGTCTGAGAATTGGTAGTACTACCACCCAAACTCCACGACATGAAAATCACTACAGAAAAACATTGTCCATGGGCTGCGTTGGGGTTTTTTTTGACCCGTGCGGTTGGCCAGTCCCCTACAGCTCGGACAGTAATACCACTTGAATAAAATCCCCTAGTACAATAAGCCCGGAAAAAAACTGACTTTATTAGTGAATGAAAATATGCAAGAAAAATGAAAGAGAAATAATGAATTTCTTTCGAATGGTATATTGAATGAAAGAAAAGTGAAACTAGCGAGTGAATTAAAACCTTTAAATTTCGAATAATGGAGTCATTGCGGATTGTCCGGAAATGTAGAGTGATTGAAGCTCAAGAAAAAGCTCTCGTGTTCAACGACCGGAGTACAAAAGGACGTCAACGACGAAACAATTGTCAAGCTGCTTGAATGTCATTAAATAGAGAGAAGTGCTTTTTATCCAGTACTGGCAGATGATAATTCCTTAAGGTATTTATGGCGGGCTGGGTATTTATAGTGTGGAGAAGGTGAGCTGGATGAGAATCTATTGTTGTCTTGCAGAAGACCAACCGTCGAACAAAAATTAATGCTTTTGAAGTAATTCGGGAGTCACCAAAATTTTGGGTATCCAAGTACAGGAAAACTTTCTGTGTGGATGTTTATTAAAAATCCCAAGGCATTTTCCTTGGCATTTCAGAAGTAATTATTTACCAGGGCTTATCACAATATTTAAAAAATAGAAATACCCCTAAAAACATTGGAATAAATCTCCGAGTGTTGATAAGTCAACCTAATCACAAGCTCGTTCCCATCGTAATCTCAATTCTTTTTTTCATGACGTATGATTATCCACCACCGTTGCGTAAAAATCCTCCTCTCTTTGGGTGTCGACCACCACCACCGAGACCCTCCTCTGCTACTCTTTAACGCGTGGCACTCGCTCAGAGAGCGCATTGCAAAGACCGAGTTTATGCCCAACTAACTTACAACGTGAGTTTCAGTTTGTAACAGGCACCAGTAACTTCCTAACGCTTATTTAACACTCGGATTAATGTGCGAGACTCTTCGTTTGAGACATTAAAAAAAATCCTCGGTAATAGAATATTTAAAAAATAAGCGTGACAAGTGGGTGGATTATATTTACGAATATATAATAACAGTGAACTTGACGCAATTCTTTCACCTGACGTATCACGGGATTAAATATATTTTTGGCTCTGGAGAGACAGTTGACGTTTCGTTGGGCGAGGGTGGAGATAAATAAACTCGTGTGACAGGTGGAATTCGAAATTGAACTGTTGAGGCGCCAGTGGAGTACTTCCGGAAGGTGAAAGAGCGGTCGTTGCACTTCCGGATTGATCGGGATATCAATAGAGTGAGTTGGAGAATTTTAAACAATTTTTTTAGGTGACTATTGGCATCGGGGAAGCGGGGAAATTGGGAGTTGTGTCGATGGGTGAGAGTGAAGAAATATTTTTGGTATTATTAGACAAAATGTTTGAGTACATACGTCGGGGGAAGCTGCCAACCTCGAATTCTCTGGCGCTCGGGGAATTTTATACCGAATAATCGCGGAAATCCGGCAAATTCTCGCGGACTCCGTCGCAGTTGTCGGGGGCGAGATCGTTCGTTGAGGGCAATAATGAATTTAGGTAATTTGTTTTTTAATTAGGCGGTTTTATCATTTTGTTGGCAATTGTTAATTTGGGTATCCTCTCATACCCGATTTTTATCCCCAAAACTCGTCTGTTTTATTGCATAAACAATACAATTTTTTAATAATGAGGTAAATCCAAAATTGTAAATTTTCCAATTGTTCATGACTTCATTACACAATTTTTTTAATTTCTGGAATATTTCGTAGCGTTTTAGAACAAAAATAAAATGGACTACTAAAACGTTTATCGTATTTCAACAGTCGAAAAAACCTCGAAATACTACAATTGATCTCTGAAAATATTCAGTTGTGTATGTAGACAGAAAACCAATAATAACCGGGATAAATTTTAATTTATGATAATACTAACATCTCGCCGGTGATAACGTACTAGGCGAACGGCAGACCATCACATTTTCTTGGCACCATTAAAACCGAAATTGTAGTCGTGCGCGTATATTCAGTGCCACATGTTTGTACACATTTGCTCAATAAGTCGGTATGTAAATTTTTTCAATATGTGGAAAAAACAACGGAGAATTTTTTCCCCACTTCTATTCTAATGCATTATCATTCTCCTTTGTCAACCAGACAAATTCATGCATCATTGCTAGATTGAATGATGAAATAACGCGATGTACTTGAGTTAAAAAACACATTTTTGAATTCTGAATCTGCGCTAAATTTCCCACCACTAATTTTTCAATTGATCTCGAGCAAATGATATTATTCAAAAAGTGCTGACTTCAATCATTATCAAAAAAAATAGTAAATATAGATGCAGTTGAATTTAAATATAAGTCGACCAAAATTCTTATAATGTAATTTCTTCGATTCCTCATGCGTCAAGTATTCCTCGGAATTCATGGCAGTTCAGGGATAAAAAAATACTGAACACGAATGAATTACCGATGAATCGTCATTACTCCATTAAAGTTAAACCACTTTGTGAATTTAGTGGTCATAAATTCCACAAATCAGAATAATTTATTGCGCCGCAACAGAAAAATTCCTCTGCGATTATATTCACACTAAAAAATGAATGCATTTAACATTGAACATGAACTAAATGAATTTACTTTTCTCATAATAACGAACCCAATATTTCTAAAATGATTTACATTCAATAATTTCCTCGAGTTCACAACAATTTTTTTGTATAATTTTTTTTTGTGTAATGTTTGAACGTTAATTTTTGAAAGTACATTCCATGAAACCGAAGCCTTCTAAAAACCGATCGAGCGCAATTTATTCAGTAATTATTTCTAAACTTATATAAACGTAATTAAAATTGCAATGTATTTATTTATTTTTGTTACAGAAATTCTTGCTTAAAGACTGCTGATATAATTTTAAACGATATAAAAAAAAATTCCACAACCAATAGATCGACAATGTATACCTCTCCAGTCTCGCCGACGTCTGAAAAATAATTAAGACCCATTGGAAGAGGTATAAACACTCGTATCCATAATTTAGCATTCCTCTCGGTGCACATGTCGGGACACTTGTTACGCCAGTCACCCTTTACCGAGTCTACGTAACATACATACGTATCTCTGTGTCACGGGCAGAACCTTGATTGTCGATGGCATGTGACGAGACATTGACCATTGCATTATTGAAATTCGAATGCAACGATGAATATTACCGATTTGGGTCTGAGCATCAGCGGCCGGGCAGGGGGAGGACGTTGCGCCGGTATTCGGAAATATTTTACAAGCTTGTCAATATTCATCCCCGATTCACGAGCTTCTCAATATGTGTCAATGGAGAGAATGAAAAATCGATTTCAGGGTTGCAATGCCCATTGTCCTCAGTGTAATAAATTTTTCAGTGAACTCCAGAGGGAGACCGTCACGAATTGAATCCATTCTAAAAATCTTATTCACTTCAAATGAATGGTCTGACATTTCTAGAAAACGAAGCATTCGGTGAAAGTCTGGAATAAATGTCAAATTAACATGAAATTTGAAAATATTTCTCGTAAAGAATTTACTGAAGTAAATCACACAAAATTTTTTTTTTATTGAAAACTATGAGATCTTTCTCTGCCGTTTGACATTTCCATTGCGGAAAAATCGACACGTGTCACGATAAGGCCTCCGCAATATGCGCAAGACATTGAAAATGTCACCAAATCTATCGCTAAATCGTACAATCCTAACAATTAATTTCAACTGCTGGTAACATAATGAGCAAGTTCTTATCAAGCAAATATTATAAAACAGGTCCTACATAAGAACAATTTTCGCCATTATCAATTCAACGACCTCGTTTTTCAACTGTGACATTCTCCCCGACAACCAGATCAATCACGACTATTGAATATGAATGAAAAATGCGGGTATTCCAGTGTTTGCAATCGTTTTTTTAAACTGCGGGAGAATTTGTCGGAACCGAGTGGAGGAAAGTTGAGATGCGAGTCGGGCTTATCAGCTGTTGTGGTTGCGGTACGTCATCGTGCAGTCATATTTTGTTAGCTTAAATCAATCGGAATGAGGTAAAATTTTACACGAAAATTCCACATTAAAAAGTAGGTGAACCACTTTCGGGCAGCAGAATATCTTGAGCGTTTTCTAGCTTGACATTTTTCTTTCCCAAATTTGTTTTTATGTAAAATGATCAGTTTAAGAACATGAAGATAACGATTCCAGATAAAAAGAGGATTTGGTTTTTATTTTTACCGAAAAAAAAAAATTATCGAACGCGATTACAATCTCCACATTCGGCCCTAATTATAGCCACGTTTCCAGGAAATGCTTTCATCGATTGGTGACGTAATGGAGGGAATGGGTATTGCTAGTGTTTGTCTTCTATCGGTATTTTGTCTAATTATTTATGCAATATTTTGTCAATTGGGATGAAATCCGAGTAATGACTAATTAACAATTTTTTCCAAATGTCGAATTGTGGGTGGGGTTTATCCCTCTCCATACAGTTCCTAACCTACCCAACTAAATTCATGATTTACCTCCCACGCCAGCCCACAAATGTTCATCAAACGTGAGTAAGAGGAGTCACGCCGTCACAGGAGATTAAATACGATTAACAATTCAATAACGACCAATATGCCGCGTGAATGGATAACCGTCAGAGATGAGCTATAAATAGTACATTCGACATCTCCTGCATCCTAACTTCGAGCGATGTAAACCCGCTTCAGAAATAGCCAGACGAATAGTTACGGAGGGGTGAAATGGAGGGGGGGATTTCGATAAGACAGAGAAAATTTTGAAATTCGCAGTCCACTAGTCGAAAATTTCTATCGTTGAAGCGTAAAAAAGACAATATTTATTTCAGAAAATACTATTAAATACTATTTAATAAAATTGAGAAGGAATAATGGTCTAAATGTCCCAAAATATTCTAGTGTTTCGTTAATTGGACCGCCCACTTCTGCCGAATGAAACCCCAAAAAGCCCGAGTTTCATCTGTTGTATGCACTCATGCAATTAGTCGGCGCCATTGATAATAGTAATTTGCGCTGGAAATAATGACAGTCCTCTCGCTCGTTGGAGATTGTTAAATTCATCCTCAATTACTCCGCAGGCCTTTCCTTCACTTCCCACCATCGCTGGAATATTTTCGTCTCATTCTTACGATTCCACCCGATGTTTCGACACATTGAGTGCAATTATTCATGCAACATTATCAGTCATTAAACCTGGCCTTTGAGATTTCCCCCGGGGATTTATTGGTTTTTGAGAAAAATTATACAATAGCTATCGACTTTTTTCACCCTCTCTCGGTGATGAAACGAGGGAAATCACTGTAATTAGTTTCTATTTGTTTGTATCTCCCACTCGAGTCATTCGATATGTAAGTCAGTGGGGTTACCATTAATCGTTGATTTGTCAATTTTCCCTCCAGTTGGCGCAATGGAAGATTTATCCGAGCGGACTAATTAATTTTGGAAAATTTTACACGTCTATCTTGACATGGTTAATCGTATTCACACGATGACGAGCGCGTGGATTAATTATCAATGCAGACAGACATCGGAAATCGATCAAGCAGTCAATTAAATTATCGCCGTCGATTTTGGGGGAGAGGTACTCAATTTTTGGCCCCGATAAAATCAATCAACGTTCATTTTGAATTTTATCCACCGGAGAAATGACCTGAAAATAATTCCGCCCTTTTTTCTCTACAATATAAAAGTATTTTTTAATTTTCAGTCAAATACAAAATGACAATTGATTTTGGAACAACATCCCTTATCGACCAAAAGATCAAAGGAATTCAGTGGAAAATATTTCGTAACTCATTTATTAAATAGAAAATTGTTATCGTGGGGTGTGACATTGAACACTTGCTTATCTCGTCCATTGAAAAACCCTTTTCCATTTTCTGTAGATAATGATGAGAAGAGTTGTCTCCGAGGCTGAGTGAAAAAATTGCGCTTATCACCAGAGAGGCTTTGAATTGCCCGTATCACCCGGAGATTGTTCAATCATCAGTGAAAATCCCGCAGTACTCACTAATTCCCCCGATAATGAATTAATCCCAGCGACTTGAGGGTTACCAAGCTTTAGCCATTGGCTTCAGTGAAATTTCTTTCAATATTTATGTTCCCCACCAGTGCAACGATTTTTTGTGTAATTTAATTTTCGTTTAAAAAATAGAAAAAAATTTAAAAAACAAATTGAGCAGGTGTGTTGTCTCGTTCTCATCTGTTCCTGTGAAAAATGGCGCCAAGGGTACTTATGTCAATCCTTAAGCAAAGTTTTCCATATTAAGACCAACAATAAATCCACTCCAGCACTCGGCTCTCATAAACGTTTTATCAATTATAACAGACGGCAAAATCCAGCGATTTAACATGTGACGAAAAAATGCAGCTTTGAGATTCCTCAGAGGGATTACCATAAATACCAACAGCCATCATTTCCCACCGTTTGATATTAAAGTGCAGCATTACTTAGTCATTCAGTAACAGAATAACTTACGCCTCGAGTGATCTGTTTACTGACCGTTGGACATTTTGCCCTCAACGTGAGATCCAAAATCATCCGGAAATAAGTGAGAAATTCCAGGGTTTAATCGGACCATGAAAAAAATTCAATCATTGAACAGAGGATTTTTTTTTTGTTGCAGGTATTGAGAAAAACTTGATTCGCGAGAGATAAATCAGGAGGACTGAGAGAATAGAGAGGGATCGGCATCGTCCGGTGATATGAAGAATATTCAATCCAATGGATATGGTACGTTCATCAGATTTGTAGAATTTATTATTGTTTATAGTACGGAAATAGACATCAATCATTACTTCAGGAATAATATTTATATTTTATTGGAAAATTTCGAGTCATCTCATTTTACTCTAGATAATTAATTTGATGAATTGAAAAATTTGGAAAGATCGTGGGCATTAATTTTTAATATTGAATTCCTAAGAAGAATTTCTAAAACTCTGATCTTACAACTTTCAAATATTGCCGTGAGACCTTCGAAAGTCTCAGATTATCTCGTGATTAACTTCGTTTTTTAAAATATAAATTACAAAGCGAAAATCGCGAGAAGACAAGACGAGAGGAAAATGCGTATGATTTTCGTGCCTCAAAATACGGCGAGGATCGCTGGAATGGAAAAAAAATTGTATTTAATGGACTTTATTAACTTGACCACTGAATTATTCCGAAATACGTCTTCTACTTTATAAATAAAATATGGTTCCAGAGAACAAAAAATCGCGAATAATAACAGCGTATGGAAGGTCTTGTTGACCTTTCCTTCGAGCCTTCGAAGGTAACTTTTAGGTCTCAAGGCCTTTCATTTCACATTACTCGAAGCAAATACAGAAGTTTATACCCTCTCGTTATCAGATGAGAGCTAGATTATGAATCATAAAACTGTTATCAAGAAAAAGTTCTTAGGGTTCGTATGAATTTCGTAAAGCCGGATTAATGAGGGACTGACGACTAGACTCTAGTCAAACTCAACGGCTGATAAAGTCTTTTTAATGATGTAATGTTACGTGAATATGCATCACTTGTGGTTCATGCTGGCGCCACTCACAGAAGAAGTATTTCGAATATTGGATGGTTGGTACTGGATGATAATTTCACCTCCCAACTATTTCACTTTGCATTAAATAAACTGCAGAAGTTTCTGTTTTACTGAAAAAAATTATAGAAAATTGCAGACAATTATCTGAAAAGTCTGTCAGACTCGCAATCATAATTTTAGCTTATGACACTAATTAAAGATTCCACTAACGATAGGGCACATTCTTAATTATAATTCATTTTTTAACTTTAATTTTAAGAATTTTAATTTTTTCATTTCATTTGCTTCTGGCGAAAATACTCCACCAAAAAAAAAGCGATGGAGGGCAGTGAGGTCTCGCCAGAAGGTGACCGCTTGCCATTTGCAACTGAACTTTGATCGTTGCTCTCATGTTTGAATTTGTCTAGGAGCGTCGCTGATTTCTTTAATTATGGAATCTATATTTTTTTTTTCAAGGGAATTTCGCGTGTGTGAGAGGTTACGACATGAGGATATCTCGCGATTTTTGTAGTTTGGAATTCTTCACAACAAATTTATTTACTTACGGAATGCAAATAGTTTGTTTAACTACTCCATAAAATTTTTTCATTATCAAAGGAGCGAGGGGTTAAAATCGAGCAAGTGCGGTAGTAAATATTTCGATGTAAAAATCGACTTCAATTGCGTCAAATTTTTCTATGAACACCTCTGAAAATCTATGGAGTATAAAACTAAATAGCATTAGTTTAAAAAAATATTGTCGTCTATGAAACTGAGTAGAAGCGCTTCAGCTTGGAAGAGAAAAAACTATCAAATGACCGAGCATATCCACATTCGTTATTTTCAAAGGCAATTTTCCTAGAAGATTGCAGAAGTGATGTATGACTAAAAAGTTGCGATATTTGACACACATATTCCACTTGCATTATAATTCTGTTATTGACAAAGAGCAAATGGGCTCAATGTTTTCCACATTTTTCCTAAAGTATACGTCTGCATGCGGCTGGATTATGAGTGTCATGAATAGTCGGATAATACCATGGCTTTGTTACTCTATTCTGAGATGTGAATGATACTTGTCACTTTCAAAACTACTGAGCGGGATTGAAGGTGAGCTACGCCAGTGCGGGATTTATTGATTCACAAAGGACTGTTTGTGGTTGTTAGAGTCGTCTCGAGCAGTTACAGTGTGGCCTGACCGCGATAATTTATTAGTAAATTCAGTACTCAAGAAGGTTCAGTAGTAACGAAGGTCATTTTTTTGGAACTCCATACTTCGAGACGTAAATCAGAAGATCTTTCTGCTCAAACCCCTACCGCCTTTCAGACCTTCTATTGCCGAATTAAATTGCGTGACGAAAGATTGCCAAAAATCATACTATTTAAATTATTGTTTGCAAGATTTTAATTGAACAATTCGACAGGATTTCGAGTGCAACAGATTTTTTACATTTTTCAATAAACTGGGATTTTATGGAATTTGTGGCTGTGTAAATTGATTCTGTCAAGCACCAGAAATTGATCAGAAAAACTGTTAATGACTGCCCACAGTGACAGGCAGACTCACGGACACGTTAAGTCACTGGCGCCCACGCAATCGTTGTGCCGATTCGCATGTTGCATTCCACGGGCCAATCCCAGTTGCTATTGGCGTCGCACACCCACTTCTCTGTCCACTCAGAATACCCAGTCCCAATGACGTAAGAGACCCTCCTACCCTCAGTCATCGGTGCAAGTGTAACATTCCGATAATGAACTGACACGTGTCGATGGAATTGTACAAGTTAAAGATCACTTATCGATTTATTTCTCTTAAATCTGAATCAACAGATTGAATACAAGATTGATAAATTGGTTATTTGAATGTTTTTCAGTGGAAGATGGTTAATCAATTCAGTTCAACTTGCTGCATGAATTTTATCGTTCGAATATTGTTGTCGATGAAAAATAGACTTGAAAAAGGAGGAAATTTAGTGCAAGGGAATTCCTCTAAGAGACTGAGTCACTATAGAATTTCCCAACACCAGTGACGAAAGCACGATCGGCGGTCGCTAGAAAGTCCCTATAAAAATCGATCTTCTTCATCGGAGAAAAAGATTTTCAATGAAAATTTAATTCTCCAAATGTCTTGGAACACGTGCAGACGAGATCCCAATTTTTTCCGATTTTTAGTGAGGCAAACGGTGTCAGGAGACGATTTGTAAAAACTCGAGCGTTCCTAGCGCGACCAACCGAGTGTTAAGTAAATTTCACTCGATTGATACGCCACACTTACTCAGACCTTGAACTGTCTCGCGGATTGAGGAAAAATTAGTCGCTCTCCGAGGTCAAAGTCTCGCGGGAATTTTGTAAAATTAATCGGTATTGAAAACTAAACTCCAGCGAATGGAACAAATTGCATGGCAAATGGTTTTTGTGAACATCAATGGGGTAGCTCACGACTAATTGGTAATTGAGTAAACATCGCGCAATTGGGTATGGAAACGTTGCCATTAATTCCGAAAACACGAGGTGAGTCGGATCTGTTTGCCATTCGAATCGAATTACGCAGGATGGAAATTTATGAAAATTCATTGAGACCGGGATTTCCCCGGCGAGTTCAATCAGTTTTTGTGGACTTAGGGATGTAGAACGGGATATTACGTGCGCCCGGTGGACATAATGTCCGAGAAAAGCAATATTTTTTTTGTTTTATCGGAATGGAAGATCGATACGGGAGATGCTAATGTCATGAAATGAGAACGGACAAGTTTTTTAATGGAAGCAAATGTCAAATTTGATAACTTCGAGGCGGCATAGATTATCGGCGACCGTAGGGTCGTAGGGGAGTTTTTTTTAGATATCTTTTGGTTATTTTCAAGAATAATTTGTATACGATAACTACATGTGAATAAATATAAACTTTATCCTGAAAATTTGACAAGAAATGCTGAAATCCACAATTCAAGCTTTTCAAAAATACATATCAATAGATATTTACATCCATTAACCGAAAAAAGTGAATAATACGTTAATAAAAAAAATAAATGTTCGATTAAATGAAGAGAAAAATATTACCGTAGTTATTTTTATTTGAATTAGCTCTCCCCCATCATTCCTCCATCGCTGTCTCAATAATTTCGTTGATCCCTGGCATTTCGATTAAAATCTGAGCGGACGCGAGTTCTCCCGGCACTTTCAAACTTGGAAATCGCCCGCATTAACCAAAATCAAAAGTCAAAGATCCCCCGAACATTACCGACGAAAACTAACAGAATCGTTCCTCTCATTACAGCGGAAGTGAATGGCAAGAATACCGTCAAAGAAAAAGACCAGAATGAGTACGAGGAGGTTGACGCTGTCCAGGGGGCAATGGGCGCCCTCGGGAGGTGGCAAATTCTCATTTGCCTGGCAATCTCCCTCGTTAAATTTCCGGTGGCATGGCATCAGTTGGCTATTGTATTCATGGCTCCACTCAACCAGGGATATAATTGCACGAGTCCAGTGCGTTCACTAACGAAGGACCAGTGTCTTGTTGATATCAATGGTACTCAGGCGCAGTGTGATAAGTGGGACTTCGAGAGAACAATCTTCCCGGAGACCATAATATCACAGGTAATTAATCACTGGTGCATTAATTAATTCCATGTGGTCATGCTAATTATGTCGTTTCAGTGGGGTTTGGTATGCAGTAGGTCACATTATGCCAATATACTGCAGTCAATTCTCATGTTTGGGATTTTGCTGGGTAACATTACGTTTGGAAGTTTAGCGGATAGGTGAGTAACGAGAGATTAATTACACTGGGAAAATAATGTAATTTAAGTGATGGGAATTGTCAATTTTTGAATACATGAAATGAACTTTGATTTCAATTTTCTACTCACTATGACTAATTAATTGTTCAAAAATTCCTGCAGATTTGGTCGCAAACTTCCGTTGATGATCTCAGTTGTCCTCCAATTAGCCTCGGGAATCGGATGTGCTATAGTGCCCTGGTTCCCAGCGCTACTAGTTCTGAAATTATTATCTGCCATGGCAACCGGAGGAACCATGGTCACTAGTTACGTTATATGTAAGTGCAAAATATTCTTAAACTGGCTAACCATTCCTCCACCAATTCCGCTTCATCCTTCACAAATAAACGCACGTAATCAATCAAATTCAATAATCCAGATGAAGTTCAATCTCCGATTCATTCCTCCACATTTCGTCTGAGCCGCGTCAAAAATAGCATTAATCACTGCACCAGATGATTGGCATTAATTCAAATTGAACTGAATGTTTCTGCTCTAGGTATGGAAATGGTGGGGACTCAGTGGCGTGCTGCAATCACAGTGCTTTATCAGATTCCATATAGTTTAGGTCACATGTCGTTAGCAGGAATCGCCTTCTACTTTCGTCATTGGCAGCATCTTCAATTAGCTATTACTCTTCCATCGATTATTCTCTTGGGATATTGGTGGGTTGTACCAGAGTCCCCGAGGTGGCTGTTGGCTGTTGGCAAACAGCAGGCGGCCTCCAAAATACTCAGAAAAGCTGCGCGAGTCAACAAAACTGAAGATAAGGACATTGCCGACATGGTCAGAAAGCACTGTCTGCATGCTGTAAGATTTTATGATTATTTTACTTATGCATCTTACTTTTGAAAACACTGACGAAAGTATGGATCATGTCCCGACCTTTTTGTCCACTGTTTTAAAACATTAAAGTCGCAGGAAATTTACTTCAACAAACAAACTCTTCTCATCCTCTTGGGGATTATTTCTTCGGCATAGTCTGAGTAATTCATTCGTTCTCGTCATCAGAATTCGAGGAAAACAGCGTCAGATCATGGCGCATCGATCCTAGACCTCTTCAGGACACCCAATATGAGGATAAAGTCCTTGGCGATATTTTTTAACTGGGTCGTGTGTGGAATGGGACTGTTTGGAATGACCCAGTACATCGGACAAGTCGGTGGTGATATTTTCCTCAATTTCGCTGTCTCCGGAGCCACTCAGATACCTGGAAACTTTGTTGCATGGTGGGCGATGAATAAACTGGGCAGAAAGATAACTCTTATCGTTAGTAATGGGGTTGCTGGTATGGCAGCGCTTCTCCTGATCATAGTACCGCAAAGTAGGTGTTCAGAAACTTATTATTTTATTTTGTTACGTGCATCAGAGTTTGAGCGTAAACTGAGAAAAAATATTGTAGAAATTATGGATTGTTTTTGGAATTACACGCTTATGAAATTGTTTGTGGGAACTACGAAGCAAATGAATCTACAGTTTTTTTTCTCAGTCTGAACTTGACGCTATTGGATATTTATGGTTCATAAAGGATTTCACTTTTTCTTTTAATGCTCACTGTAGCCTGGGGATAGACCACAGTAAAGGTAGTTGATATTTCAATTCTGGATGATTAAGTGAAACCATTAGTCAGTGAATTATTATTATTTTTATATTGCGTAGAATATTGTACAGTTTTTAATTGGGATGGCTTTGTATTTATAATTCATAGAGAAAAATTTATCAATTTTGTTTAATTTCTTTTCTTGTGGCCCAGTATAATTTTTATTTTTATAGAATGTACGCACCTTGTACTCTATGCGTTTACTTTATATGTTCACTTCAAGTAATTTCCTGGTTAATTGTTAAAACTGACTCCGTTTAAAAATTAATGGACTTCAATTTTTTCTAGACGCAGCATGGCTCAGATTAATTTTTGCCTGTTTCGGAATTGTTGGCATGTCAGTTTCGTTCACAACAGTCTATTTGTTCTCCGGTGAACTCTTTCCAACAGTCGTAAGAAATATCGGAGTTGGTACAAGCAGCATGTGCGCCAGAATTGGATCAATGGTTGCGCCATTTATAGTTTCACTGGTGAGATAAATATTTTTACTGGGATTGAAAAACAAAAAACTAGGACGTCGCTTCTCATTGAAGGAATTCAATTGCACTTCACTCTCTTGATTATTTTATTTTTCATTGATACTGTAGAATTTCGTTCCTTGGCTTCCACCAGTCTTTTTTGGGACATTTCCACTTGTTGGTGCTGCCCTTGTACTACTATTGCCAGAAACTAATGGATGTGCATTGCCGGATACACTTCAGGATGGCGAGGACTTCGGGAAGTGAGTAATTTAATTGGGGGAATAATTGGAACAAACGAAAAACGACAGTAAACGATTTTTAAAAATTTTTTTCTTCAGGAAAACCCAGACGATCAAGAGGACTCAGAAGGACATTGAGGCTGAAGCTGCACTCTGATTAGTTAGCTATAGAACAAAAATCAATCATTCCACATTTTTAATTTATTCATCTTTTTTAAAAGATTTTAGATAAATTAGCACAGTTGGGCAAAATATTTTAGTTACTATTTGGAATAGGTGTGAATAATTACCATTTCGGAGATGTCCAAAATTATGAATAAAATAGTAGTTAAATAGCTTGAATAAATATCATCCGAAGCGGTGTTAACGCACTTCAGATGATCGCATTGTATCGGAATATTATTTCATGAATATTTTATATATTTTTTGGATAGTGTCAGTTTCCGAAAGACGAGTGAGTAATCCAATTTGACCCACCGAAAAAATAAATATAAAACATCTGTTTCAAAGAGTCCCTTCCCTTGATTCTCATAAAATAGTGCCCAACATTGTAAATCAGATTAATTAGAAAAATTATAGAAACGTATATAGAAATGAACAAACCTCGTTTTAAGAGATGTTGAGAGAACTCTTTAGAAATAGCAGGGGCTATACAGAATAATAGATTCAGCTAAAACTTTTATTTATTCTGATTGAATAAGATGAAGAGAAATCGTACCGTCAATTTCCAAAAGATGATCGCATCTACTCTTACTTAATTCCAACGGTTGTAGTTTTGACGTCTTCTTCAGAGCATCTGAACTGAAGATTATCATGAGCGATCACTTGTGGTATTGTATAATCATAGACAACAGTGGATTTATAGAAAATACAATGAAGCACGTATTTTTGTATAAATATTGCGTTGTAAGAGCATGCCGACATTTTTGTATTTCACAACGTGCGTTCCCGATGTAAATAGATGAATTATTTTGTAATACTCGAGTGTATTTGTACATCCATTACTCCTCTTTATCTGATGAACATTCATCTCGCCTGAAAAAATTTTTCTTATTTTTTCTTTTCGCATTTCAATGATTTATCTACCAACCTCTTATCCTACCAGTTGATGTTTCTGTAATTGTCCGTATGTAATCGCGTGACCGCCGTTTAATGAGCAAGTCACGTATGCAGGGACTTGCGATGGTCAGGATCAAGCCTCGGGGAGTAGCAGTGGTTGGTAACGAGAATATTCTAAATTCGAAATATATTCTGACAAGAACCCCAGGGCTGACGCGTGCATTGGGCGATAAGTGTGTTTGTCGCAGAAACTTTGAATGTACTTCCGCTCACCGGATGGGTTTGTTTAACTCCGCTAATAACGTAACAATGAGCTATTGTAGAAATCGACTATTATGTTTTATTTTATTACTGAGTTTTTTCACGATTTCGGAAATTTCTGATGACAATTTCGTCACTTGAACACACGTAACCCCACCATTAGTACTTGAATTAATTATGCAATTGGCGATTTTGCAGTTGAATATGTTAGAAGTTGTGCCGAAAAGAAAAATACTTCGATTATTTCACGGGTGAAAATTGAAACGATTAAAACGGTTACTCTTACTCTCAACAGACTTTTCCAATAAAAATTTGAATACGAATCTCAAACAGAAAAAAAAACGGTAAAATAAATTGACTTGAAAAACAATTTAAATAAAACACAATTGAGATGAAACATCAAAGCCTGACCTTTGCCTCAGGATTCCGTCGAATCGAGCTTCATGCAAATGACTCGATCGACGAGATATATCCCCAACGACGATAGGATCCGCTCGAGGAACAATGGACCGGGAAAAGCCTTCCTGCAAACCCCCCAAGTCACTGCTGCCCCGCGAGTCACTCCTCGAGCAATAAATTTCATTTCCAATTAAACAATTAAACCGGCAAATGTATCCCCGCATTCTTCAGATCCTCATAACTCACCGCTCGCATCGTGAAATAGACTAGCCTCGGTAAAAAAAAAATGACCATAATGATGGTAATTTGAGGTTTGACAGTTGACAGGATTAGTCTGTTTAGTGATAGATCAAACAAGAGAATTCATCATGAAAAATAGGTATAATTCTGGCGGCGGCTGCCCGAGAGGACAACAATCTATTGCCCACTGGCTATATAAGAGACTCATGTATCCGAGTGAATAACGTCATTCACGGTTAAGCCGTTCTCCAAGCGATATCTGTTCTCTCTGGACTGAGCTGTGAGTACAAGGGAGACTCTTTAAAAATAATATACATAATTAACAATCCATTGTGTTCAACCTCCATAAATCTTTCCGGAACATTTGAGTGAGAAAACTTCATTAAAACAGACAAGGTACTGCAGATTACAATTAATTTTTCTAGCTTTCGTTTTTTTTTTCTCTAATCCTCAAATGTTCGGAGTATATTTTTCATTTGCGTGATTTAAATTTCATCAAATTAGAACTTTGTACTGGGACAGATGCCATTCACCTTCCGCTCACTCTCCGTAAAATGCGTACATCCGAAGGTCGATAAAAACATTGAAAAATATTCAAGATCGGATAGGATTAACAGTTGCTCGCCGAGAACAGTTAAGAATAATTTATTCTACAATTTTTTATTTGAGACAATTGTTTTCCTCATTCTCCTGCATTCAGGAAGTGATTGAGATCAGTCAATGAATCCTTGAGATTCTCTCAATGTCAAGTAGTGGTCATTGACATTAATTACACGCCTTCGCAAAAATCACTGGATCTCAATCGCGGAAATCCAGCTGTGCGCAGATATTTCCGCACTCGAGACGAAAATATAAAAATGGAGAAAGTGTCCTCGGGCGTTACGAGAGCATCGAGTTCTTGCCAAATACTTTCCCGTCTCTTCTTCAGTACTCCTCCAATATTCAAATCAAGGTGTTTCGTTAAATATTTAAATATGGGATTGGATGGATGAGGGGAGATTTTTCGCGGGTTTTTCATCAACGAAAGGTGAAACTTTTTGACCTTGTTGCGAATTAATAGCAGCCCCCGAGGATACATAGCTTAAATACTTGCATCAATATTGTTGACCTGATTTTGAAGATTTTCACGTGGTGATATTTCCTGAAACTTCTTGGGGGGAATCCTTTTATCGCTGAACTTAAGCCAGACTTATCTACTTGAACCTCTCAATTCGGCCAGATCTTTACGAAGTTTGCCGGGGAAATTTTTTTTAGAACCTTTCAAAATTAATCGCATATTTTTCCATCATAATAATCAGATTTGTTGAGTCACAAGTAGACAAAGTCAGGTTTTAACTATGAAAAAAGGTTGCGTGTGTGACAATGGAGTAATACGGGTGTGGCAGGTCGATTGGGTGACACAAAGACCCGTATCGGCGAACAATAGCCTGTCGTTACTACATGGCGCTTCTGCACCGTTTCATGGCAAAATCGAAGGGAAAAAAATGAACGCAACGTAGAACTAACTAATTAGGTCCCGAGAATAAATTCCAATTATTTTCAATCGTTAATAACTGGCGATTGGCCGGATGAAATCTGAATATTTTTCCTACATGTTGGAAGGGCTCTGGAGGCTTCAAAATGAGCTAGGAGTCCTTCTGAACGCGTCCTTTAACGAGGAGATGCGTCAATAATTTAATATTATCCACTTCACCTTAATTTTATTTATTATTTTTTTTTCCTCTTACCATTTTTGCTGGCCAAAGTCAGCTATTGAGCTCTTATAAATGCAATGAAGATATGTAAGACCGATAATAAATATTCCGGGATTTTATTGTAATATTGTACTAATTAAAAATAATTTTTTTTCCCCAGGATGACAATAATGTGGTACCTCCCGTTGCTTCTCGCGACCACGGTGACAGCGGATCCGTTTGAGACCATAGCCTCCTGGAAAAAGGTTGACTACAATTTTCCAAATGACTCGTTGCGAAAATCTTACGCAGCATCAGACGATTACATACAGGAAAACGTTGTTCCCCTTGGGTTAAATGTATGGGGTGACAAGCTCTTCATCACAGTGCCAAGATGGAAGAAGGGAGTACCAGCCAATTTGAATTACATCAGCTTGAGTGAAGCCACAGCAGCCAGTAATATTTATCTCTGGGCATTAATTCAGCCAAGAATTTTCAGTCTTTATCTCAGATCAGATGTCGTTAATTACTGTACCCTCTATTTTCTGCTTCAGAGAATTCATCGCTGTTACTCAATCCCTATCCCGACTGGGAGTCCAATGATGTTCATTCACCTGACGCTATTGTTAACATCCTGAGAGTGAGGATTGACGCTTGCGATAGGATGTGGGGCGTTGATAGTGGGGTTGATGATATCCTCGGGGAATTCAACCAGGTTCAGCCGAAGAAGCTGATTGCTATTGATCTCAAAACGAACAAGGTTCGCAACTTTTTCTCTGCCTCAAAGAGTAGGAGAAAAAATAAAATTCTGTTCCCCATTGCCTAAATGATATTTCACGGCTAGTCAACAGTCCCTCCCGATCGAGGAAAATTAGAATAATCGAGCTAACGTGGGATGCTCCAAATATTGCTTGCATAATTTCGTGCACTTGCATAACTAATGCCATTCATTTCAGATTGTTCACAGTTACAACTTCAAAGAGAGCGATGTCAAGCCACACACCTTCTTCGCTGACACAGCGATCGATGTTGACCCGAAAAATTGTGACGACGCTTATGTATACAATTCTGACCTTGGTGCTAATGGACTAGTCGTTTACAGTCTGGCTAAGAATGACTCATGGAGGATCGAGCATAATTATTTCCACATGGATCCACTGAATGGTAACTACATTGAACACTAGTTGTACTTACCTTTGTCAGGAATATTTTAATGCTTCATCACGTGCTCCAGGCGACTACAATGTGAGTGGATTGACCTTCCAATGGACGGACGGTATGTTTGGAATGGCCCTGAGTACACCCAGAGAGGACGGCTCTAGGACCCTCTACTTCCACCCAATGTCTGGTATTCATGAGTTCTCAGTTTCAACTAGTCTATTGAAGAACCAAACTGCCCTTGCCGATCCTCATTACTGGGAGGAGTTTCATGTTGAGGGGAATAAGGGACCGAAGACCCAGGGAACATCCTCGGCGATAGATACGGAAACTGGAATTATTTATTTCACTCAGGTCAATAAGAATTCAGTGGCCTGCTGGGATACACATGAGAAACTTACGCCCGAGACTTTCCGTAAGTTGGGGATTTCATTTATTGAGAATACACTTATAAATAGGGACTAATAAATTTTTTCTGATTGTCCTAGATTAGCCGATATAATGCTAGAAAGTAATATTTGTTGAAAGGGATTTTGAGGAATGACTTTTGACAAGATTGATCAGTTATTATTTTTCATGAATCCATCAATGTAAATAGGATTCTAAAATTTCCTGCATTCGGATAATCCTCAATTTACGATAATTACTACTTGCAGACGTCGTAGCGCAGGACGATAATGACTTGGTATTCCCGAATGATATAGTCATCGAGCCAAAAACGAGAAAATTCTATTGCCTGTCCGATAATTTGCCAGTTTTCATCTACGGCAATTACAATTTCGAAGAAGCCAACTTCAACATCCACAGCGCATCATTGGATGATCTGACGACGGCATGTCGTGAAAAAACCGAGCGCAAAGATGAATAACTATTATTTCGTGGAGGTTGTTAAGAACCTCAGGGAGTAGAATAACAACGAGCTTTAATTGTAGTTGGTTTTAGGCTCGTAAGTTAGTTCATCTGTTTTACGTTACCTGTTTTTTTTTCTCTTTTTTATCAGTAAAACATAGGACCAACTGTTAATCCCGGAATATCTAGCATTGTACATTTATGATGACTCATTTCTCCCGTATTCTTTCTGGGATACAGCCGGTAATAAAAGATTATATGAGAAAGAAGTACGGATTCCGGAAAAGTTATGTCACCTGGGGAGTATTTGGAGCTGGATTGGTAGCATAAATTTTTTAGAACTCAGTTAATGATGCAAATATAATGGTAATGAATTTTTCAGTCTCAGAACTGGTGATGGGAGTACATGGGTTTATCCAGAATTAAATATTAATAAAATTTTGTGCATGGCGTAGTACATTTGCCTCATTGAAATGAAAAGAAAGTACAGCAATTGGCTCGTAAAAACTGGAAAATCCGGAGAAAAGGGAAATCATTTTTTTTGTAATCCATTGGCCCATGGAATTTTCACTGCTAGTAAAAAAGAAACCAAATTCGAGCTGAGATTAGAAGATAATCCGATTAATTACCTCCTCAATTCAAATTGACACACCTTTAACATGGATAAACACCCTTGATTGACATACGGCTCATCACGTCCCGATCGCCAATCGCATCCCGACACCCGGTAGACGAGGATCGATGCTACACCACCTGACCGCAACCAAACATTATTCCAGAAGATGAATCTGCATCGTAACCCAAACATTGTCTAGTTAACAGTCGACTCGTTATACCGAACAAAAAACGGGCAGCCCTTGTAGCCGTAAAAAATACAAGAGAGCTGATTAAAGGGGAGCAACGTTGATGGCGTTGATAAGACCCGTAGAGCGATATGTTGAACACACCGCACCCACTGCCACGAAACTAATTTGGGAGCTATGCCCCAAGAACTCGTAATTACAATTATCTTATCATTCATGAGCCACGCCAAATTCATTTCGGCCTGAATTGCTTTCGCAATTCAAAAAAAGAAAGTGTTGAAACATTTTAAAGAATTTTATATCCGAACATAATTTAAGATTTTTATTCAATAATTTTTTTCAAGAATCTGCTTAAATTTGATTTTTACAATGACACACGACGAATCGTGTAACAATATTTTATCATTTATAACACATTATTGTGGACGATAGACCTAGTACACTTCTAAAAGTAGAATTTTCCTCATTAATTCCCTGTCAACTTGAATCCACCACTTCGATCCAGCAAAACACGTGGCTCAGCGCACTGCGCCATTTGATCCACAGGACGACTAAAAAACAAAAAGAACACTCCACACCTTCTGTAAATTTCGTCATTGTCCCGTTGACCATCGTGGACGTGAAGCGACTCGATTCCGGAATCGCCCCATCGGAATGATCGAGTAAGGAAGTACTCCATGTGTTTTATGACTGCTCAATTTTTTGTTACCTTCTTTATTTGCTCGGAGTTGATGCCGAGGAAGCCCCGACATTTGGCGTTGGACTGCTGCTGCACGATCGGCTCAGCAATCTGTGAGGCTCGACGCTCAGAAAATTGGGATCGCACTGCGGCTGGGCATTTACTATCTCCGGCTCAACTGGACTAGTACAACGACCCCGATTACTGGTTTTCGACGTCGGTCTTGATAGTGTGTGCAAGGGTATTGTATAAATCCTCAGTGGTTTCCCCTCGTTTTGAGAGTCTGGTAAATACAAAGGGATTATTGAATGGGAGTGTTTGAACGATCAAAAGATTAGAGCAGAATTCGGTAAACCGGACTACGCTTGATCTTCAATATCTTAGTCTAGCGGATACAAAAGACGAATAATATATACTATTTCTATAAATTAGCCTATTCAATCCTGGCGATATTATGTGAATGTATAAGTAGATAATCACTTATATCGAGAAATATTGAGCAGCGACAGACAAATCTGTCTTTTCAGGTGAAGACATCTACCGAACGGTGACATTCAATTGAAGTTATCCAATCCCCTATAAAATTCACTCGGGGGAAAATACATAACTAAGCCATAAAATATCCTGACCTTGTAAGAAGTATATATTGCATATCCACTGGGGTAGAAAACTAAAGAACATATAGGGTGGAAGACCCTGAGGATGGTTATTTCCAAGCCCAAAGGGGAGGTTCACACTGTAAATTCCCACAAAGTGATTCAAACGTAGAACTTGATAAAAGCCCATACCAAAGAGCCCTCCCCCGCCAATAGTCAAAAAACTCGAGAATCCTCTCAACTTCTACGATTGTATTATTCCAGAAAAAAAACTCACTTGACAAGCTAGACTGGGAAGACGGTGGGCTGCTACTTCTGTCCTCCTTGTCCTTCGTATCAACTCGTATCCTGTCGCACTTGTTGGCCAGAAATTCCGGTGCAGTTGTAGCAAAATAAATGTCCCTCTTGGAGCTGACAAGCGTTAAATTGGGCATTGCAATAGTATGAACAAGGTTACCATTAATAATTAAGCGTATTTCCATAGTATCAGCGGTAAAAGCGATGACATATGGAAAGGCACATGCAACAGCTATTGGTACTGAATTCCAATTGAAATCAAACTCCGTCGAGGCGGCGCTTTCCTCAGATAATTTTTGAAAGTGACAAGTATTGTTGTAACAAAGCAGAACTTCAGGCTCCTCATCCTCCCTGAGATCAAGTGCCGCTATAATGTGCGGCTTCATTGAGGCCTCCACATGCAGCGATCTTGTTGCACCATCAGCTGAAATGAGTTCAAAATGATGTCGTAAGCCGCAGCAGAGTAGCCACTCATTACCACCCTCTGTGCTCTCAATGATTGTCACGATATTCGGTGGCTCAGAGGCATTGTACTCTTTGATAAGTAAAAACCCATCAACAGTGTCTGTATCAGCTGCTGAACACCATGTTGTCCATGCTGCATTGTGCTTCCACTGTAGCAAAGTTAATCGTCTACCAACAGCAACACACATTCGCAAATGTGAGCCACCGGGTCTTGTTAAACTGTACAAATGACAGCCACGAGTTCTCTCTAATTTTCTCTCTTTAACGTGCGAGCGTGTCCTTGTTATCGGCGGTCGTGGTGTTGATGCGTGTGTGGCAAAGCTGTCCAACTCCTCGTCGTCCTCTTCAAACGAATAATCATCGATGGTGTGCGCCTCCTCGCCATCGAGCTCGCTCAATCTGTAGATGTGCACACCGCACTCCTTCCCCTTGTCACCGGCTCGAAACAGAAGTATTCCATGCTGCTCAACGACATCAAGTTGCTTGATGAGTACAGTCCGGTCGAATAGCAGTTTATTCTCCATTCCGTCTTCAACGAGAAATGTGCCATTTTCCGTTGCCAGTACCAACTTATTCTCTGACCATATGTCTCCGCAAACAACTTCGTGGGCAAAATCGGCGTATATGCAACGGGGCTCCCAGGGTCGGGGCTTCAGTGGGCCAACAGTTGCCAGTGATGTTGGCGCTAGACCTCGAACGATCGCTTCAAGTTTTAGTGCCTGGCCAACTCTAACCATTTCCACAACACGTGTTTCCTCTCTCCTTCTTCCGGGTGTTTCAACCACATCCGACAATGCCCGTCTATTCAGCATACTCTGTTGGTGTTGTAGAAAATTATTATCGTTATTAGGCCAATCGATATATTATCGTCTATCTATCGGGGGGGAGACAGGCAGCGGGGATTAATAATTGATCATGGGTAAGCATAACTGGGCGCTTGGTATTTGATAATCCTGTGATAAAGTTTATCGCACATCTGGACCTGGCGGTTTTCAAATACAATATTTTTAGGGGCTATCGCTGTGGGACAAGGACAAAGTGGCTATTAATTGTGTAGCTATTGTTGATATTGATTAGAGAGACGAATACGGGAACGTGGGGATTGGATTTTTAAGTAGCTTATATGTTTGAGCGTTATTGAAATATTATTATTTTTTTATGTATTTGAATATTGTTTTTTATTTTTATTTTTTTGATGATTTTTGGATTATTGCAGTTGCGGATAGTCTGCAAAAATAGTAACGACGAGAAACTCATTTTTTCAGGGTCAGATAAAATATTGTTTAAAAGAATTTATTGACTTTGGAGTAATGGCGACAGGTGGATGTGAAAAGTGTACAGAAAACTATTTCTTGGTAAATTTAGATCGTGAAAGAAATATCATTTGGCCGGCTGAAATAGTCGAATTGAAACAGTACTTCACTTCAATTTTTTTTCTTCTAGAATTGTAGGGCTGATAGTGAAAAGTAGAATATTTTGCGAATTTTTCGCTCACTGCAGATATTTACATGCGCCACTAGGGGTATTGTTTATATTTTCTTACGTACTGAACTTACGTTCCCTTTGGCATCCTGTGTGTGCTCCTGGTATAAATCGCGGAGAAGTGCGTCAAGTGTGCGTTCTCTCTTTCGTGAAAATGTCGGTGTGTCGAATGTGGCTTTCTCACCGTTAATGAGTTTCACGAGGAGGAATTCACGGAAGTTATAGGGGTCCTCGAACACTGGTGGACAGGGCAAACTTGGCCCGAATAAAGGAACATTCTCATCACAGTATATCGCTATTCTCCAGCGGTCGTTTTCCTCGCTGGTCACTACCGCAAAGACATCTGGAAGTTTAATCAGCCGAGGAATTGAATTTCACTTGATGAATTGGAAAAGTATGATGTTCTTAGGAGGGTAAGTTTTTTTGGGGAACGGCAGGGATGAATGCTTATCAAATTATTTCTGAATCAGTGGGTGGAGCGAGAGGGAAGGCGAGAAAGTTGTTTCGATTTTTTTAGTTTCCTTCATCGATAATAGGCGTTTATCTTCTTCCTTCAATTCATGAATTCTTCTGTGAGTATATTTATCAATTTTGTTTTCTAATCATTTACTTTAAAAATGGCTGGGAAGTGAATTTTAATCGCAAATTAATCAGAATTTTGCTTTTTTACCAGTTCTCATTCGGCGAATATTTGCAAAAAGGGGGGGGGGATCTTTTTAAGACTAAACTGAACTAGACTCACGAGTGAATTGGCTCCTTATGCAGTTCGGATTGAACGTCTCCAAGACCGACGGATCATCCGAGTATATGATATTTACAATGTCATTACCGATGTGCCTCTTCCTCTCCAATTGCTGTGGATTGTCCTTAGAATGCGGTAACATCGTACTCACGTGGTACATGACCTCGTGACCAGCATATACCGTGTAAACGCTCTCTTTGCCCGTCATGTCCCCTATATTTCAAGTGAAAAATAAACAAATGTGAGATGTCACACCAGAAGTTCCCCTCGCGATATAACTTTCAGGTTTTTCTCTACTTTATGACGATATATGAGTCAAATGCAGGTTTCACCTTTGATGTCTAGACCACCTCTGTACTTGTCCCAACCCTTGAGGCGTATCCTCTCCCCCAGAATCTCCAAGAACCTCTCGAAGCCCGGACTCGCTCCCTCTGAAAGCAGAAAAAAAATCGATCGATCCGCTCACTCTTTCCCCCTCTTGTCGCCTCTTCGAAGGCACTTCCAATAAATGGCTCTTTTCAATTCCCCCCCCCCCCTTTTTTTTTATCACATTTTGTAACGAGTGCGTGGGGACATGTACCATTGGACAGCATCTCATCGTCGGTTGTCTGGCCCTCCCGGGCGTATATAACACCGAATTTGAAATTCACAGAGCCCTCTTGTTCTTCCAGCAGGAGGAGGTCCTGGGGGAGGAAAAATTTGATGAGTAACGGACTCTTGAGGGTGAGCAAAAATTTACACATCAGATTTTCTAGGGCTTACCTTCTGGATCTCCGGGGAGAATATTTCGCGCGGCGCTTTGTCGAATTTTTCTATTCCAAAGAAATTACTGAAAATTATGGGAGGCACGCGTTATTTTTTTTTTGTCGGGGGGGCTATTTGGGGTCACACGTACCTCAGAATTTGCTTTACTGTCATTGATTTGTTGGAGGAGTAGGGGAGAGATATCTTCTGCGCCCCCTGGAATTTTTAGCAGAATTTTTCTACAGTTTTTGCGCTAAATTGTTTTAAATATTTTTGTTGTATTAGATGGGTCAATTGATTTCTCTAAGGGGTCACACTAATGAAAAAAATCTTTTTAAAATGATTTGCCAATTGGCCAACTTATCACAGTTCGAAGGGTTCCTTTGAAAATTATCAGTCGTGGAATGTTTTTGAATGTCTTACCGTTCGCCTCCAGAGAATAACCCGGTAATGAGGTACGCATTGATCTCCTCCGTCGCTTAAAACAACAGACAAAAACAACGGGTTTCTCTCCACATCCGATGCGACGTAATTCTGGTGAACTGATTAAACAAAAACAAACAGGGGGGGGTAATTTCGAAATTTTTTCAGGGTATGATGCAGCTATTTGGATGCAAAAGGGAGTGTCAAGTGCGAAGATTTTATGTTTCTAATTTGCAAAGGTTTAATATTGAAAAATATAATCTCATTTCTGGTTATGGGTATGTCCGGGAAGTTTAATCCAAGTTCCACGGACATTTTCGTACTTACGCTTTCCCAGGAAGTATTTGAAGTACCAGCGAGTTTGATATTCTGGATTCTCAAGGACTGGTGTACTGGGTGAGCCGAACATCTGTTGAAATTTAATTTGCGAAAGCTCAGAAGTTTTGGGAGGTGTGTTTATGGAAGTGAATTTTTGAGGATTTTAATTGGCTTTAGATGATTGAAATTCACGTGAGGAGATTAATTTTGAATGGAAATTTTGCCTCAGCTTTACTATTTAATTTTATTGACATTTAAAAGGGCCTAGTATTTGTCGTTCAGGAAGCGAGGGAGACCACTGCTTGAGCGCTATTTTCTCGGACTTTAAAGTCTTGTATAATGAGACTGCTCATTTTATTAGAATTATTCTCAGGGTGATCAATGAAATGATTTATCACCTCTTCTTTTTCCCCGGGCGAATCGCCATTCTCCACCCTGAATCTCCTCCCGTTCTCCATGCCATCCTGTTCAATTTGTGGCAGCTATAATGCAATACCCCGGGGAATACCGGAATAAACAGCAAGTTAATTTTAGTCTAGAAATGGAGTTGTGTTTGTTGGCGATGGGGATGTTTGAATTTTACCATTTCAACGCTGCCATAGCACCGTCGAGATAGAACTCCTCGACGTGAGGTCGTGTCGGTTGATGATCTGCAAATAAAATGAAGGGAGACATTAGTTGGAACTTTCTACTCTGGATAATGCGTTTAGAGTGGTACACAATTCAGACTCAGGATTTCGTTTATAAATTGACACCCCCTGGGAAAGTTCAGTCATTAACTGGAGTACAGTGGTAAACACTGAATGCTAATTTCTATTTCGCCTTTTCGGGTTATTATTTAAATATCGGGGTAAGGCAGAACTTTCAGAAACATTTTGGGGCTTATTGAATTACCCCAAAATGAGTGAGAATTTTCTTTCGCAGGGAAAAAACTAGGAAAATTACCCGACTAGATGGCGAAGCGGGGGAAGGGCTCTTTCCGGAATTTTTAGAAATTTCGAAGTTCATTAAAAGTTCAATGGAATTTTTATTTTAGTAACTGGATGAGTAGGATTATTTCTTAGCTTATTGAAATATCTAACAATTGTACAGTTTAATTCAGCAGATGTTCACGATTATCTCTTTTTATTTATTGGACAATTGAACTGAATTATAATTTTCATTGATTTTTTTTCACGAGCTCGTGATTTTTTATTTTGAAAGGAAACTATTCTATTTACATGATTTCTTCTAGTAATCGTTATCGAGAGATGACAATTCTGTTAAGCTCTTTAGCTACATTTTCTTTGACCAATGACTAAGAAAGAAATTGATAAAAGTCGCCTACATTTTAGTCGACCACAATCGAGTTGGAAGTTCCCTCGGCGAAGCCGAACACAAAATGTCAAATGAGTGATAATGCAGTTTCGATGTTCATTACTCAAACATTGACGGTAGTGTCACGTACAATTCTTCAAACTCAATTGAAAAGTTCAAGTTCACGCTCGAATATTCAACATTAACATCCTTGACACGATCTCTATGCCCTCTAATTTTCAATATGTGGAGAAAATGTCATGGACGTTTCTATGTTAATTGTCATTCAATTCCTGGGAGTCATGTAACTGATGGATGTCAACTGTGAGCACAAAAATGAGCATGTGCGGTAATTCATGAGTACGAATAATGCGGCTGATTAAACGTGGATAATTACTTCAATCGGCGATTGGACATTAATCTGTTGTAATATGGAATTTGCGGAGGGATTCAATGGGACGATCATATTCTGCGGATTAAATTGATAATTTCCTCTTAAGGTAATGACGTAGACCTTCCTTTCGCCAACTGTTTTTCAATTGAATCCTGTTAGAAATCGTTGAAAACATTGGATACAATTTGGAAAAAAATCTTCAAGCTAAATAAAAAATTAAGTAATTATTGATCTGAAGAATTAATTAATGAATTTGTTCATTTCCGTCGAGTGACAAAATATTTTTTGATGATTTGAAATAAAAAATGTCAGTCGCACTCAGAAATGTTTAAGAAACAAAATCACTGCAAAAATTAGAGGAAAAAAAAATGGCTAGAGTAGTTGTTGGACCCTTAAACTCTAAAACGTTCCATAACTGAGGAGACGTAAGGAGCATTGTTATTTTTAGATGCTCTTATTAAAGACCCAGAGGCAATTCGTCTGGAAAGTACACCCCTCAGACCCGCGTTGAAGGCAGCCCCCGAGGAGAATTGTTGAAAATACATTTTTCAGTATGAAAATGTTCCTCTCCTGTTTTAATGTTAGAAGTTGAGCAGTATATGAAGTTGAGGAAGCCGTCAAGTTTTAATTAGTTTTCAAGATATTTTTAAGAACCCTAGAATGAAGGAAGTGCATTCATTTTTTATCTTGCATTATAAAATTTTTTATAAATCAACGATCCAAAAATGAGAATGCCGCAATGAAATAATCAGCAGCGAGACGTAATTTCGAGTTCAATGCCTGGGTGATTTTCATTTTGAAATAAACAACTTTCCTTCCATTTTTCTCGTCCATCCATAATGCAGAATAAAACCGTTTCTCATCGGTATATACGTTATTTTTGAGTAGGACATATGTGCCCTTCACGCAATAAATTGGAAAATGCACTCCGCCGTGACAAATTTTTCATTCCACCCTAAAATGAATGCAAACAGTCTGACCCCTGCAGATACGCTGAAAATAAATGGACCTGGATTTCTGCCGGTGGCCCTTCCTCCGCGAGATTTTTATAAACCCATTCACACGGACATTAATAAAAAATCGGATATTTGGATCCTATAAATTTGGCGACAGAGAAATCCCGTGATTTATTGACAAACGTTCGCAATGGATAACGTATTAATGAGAATTCACTGGTTATTTTTCATTTTCAACTTCTGTTTTCCACACTCAATAACCGATGAAATTGTCAATCAACGGTGAAAATGCATTATGAATTTAATATCTGAGTTAATGAATGCATAATTAATTACGTGGATCCTCCATGTGCGTTGAATATTTACGGAATATATAATCTGAGTTATGTAATTATTCAGTTTAAATCAAATAATGGAAATTCGTGTTATTTTAGGTACAATAATTGTTCTATAAATATTTCCGCCTCGCAAGATAAACTAAAAACATGAAATATCCCCGAATAAATGAACAAATAATAATTATAATGTTTATCCACTCGTTTATACGACAATTAATAGATCGATTTAATGGCGGGTACTTGGATTTTTTTTGGATCTCATTAAAATGTCACGCAACATTTCCCCAACTTCGATCACAATAAAATCTCGAAAAAGCTCTTATTGAGCGTAAAATATTCCATTCATGAAAAAAAAAAATTCACACGGCCGTCAGCACTGGACAATTTTCCGGGTATTTTTCTACCCCCCGCCCTCTCTCGCTCTCAGGAGAGGGCGAGAGAGATCGTCACGAAAATATCTGGGTTAATGAGAACTCCATCGGGTCTGTACTTCCGCAGATGGACTACGCGACGATCGTACAGAGGAGCTAGGATAATAAACTTCGATGAACTCTCGCACCAACTATCGATTGTTCGGTGGAAGAACATCCAATATCTCTTCGCAGTGCGAACTTGGTGGCAAGTAGATTCGAAGTGGAGCGATACCGTTGAGGAGATACTTGTCACAGAAGGGGTGACTAATAAAACGTCTGTCAGAAAACTTCACGATATGTAAAAATTCACCCGACACTTGTGAAGCTCGTGAATTTTACTGTAGACAAATTTCCATGGGACTGGCTGCACAATAACTCGGGGTAAAAGCCATGACTCCAATGCCGGATAAATCGCTTCTGGTAGCGGAAAGGGGAGGCGAGTGACGGGGGATTACGTGGGTTGTTGACAATACGAATGCAGAGTGTTCGCAATGATTGTTGAGTTTTTACGACTCGTTTCACGTCTTCAGGGCGATCACTTCAATTGAATTCAATATCGGGACGATAACTGGGGTGCTTCTGGCAGACATTAAGACTGTATTATTAGAATAAGAGGGATTTTATTTTGCACGGGTAAAAAAATCGGAATAATGTTGCGAGTTTGTGGATATTTTAGAGAAAAAAACTTTTGAAAAATCGCATACAAAAAATTCTGGTTTTAAAAACATTATTATTCATTTTTCAACCATACCAGGATGCTCTGGATAGGCTCAGGTGCTCACTTGGGACAATAATTCTTCATCAATTGGAAAATTGTGAAGGCATCAATATAATCCTCAATGACATTCTCTAACGAAAATAAATTACTATTCGGAAAATTCAAGGAATAATGCTAACGGAAGAATGAGAATTTTCATCGGTGAATAAAAATCTTGAGAATGACAATTTTATCCTGAATGGATGAGGCGCTAAAAATAGAGGAGCTAACAACGATGAATGACACGTCGGCTCAAGTGCCACAAATGTGGCGTGAGTGGGAGAAATTACCGAGGTGGAGTTGGTGGAGGTAAATTTAAATAAGTGAACGGATTGAAACTGGAAAATCCGAGGAGAAAACGTCTGTCGGGCTCTTGTTATCGATGAAGAATGGAGGGAAATAAAATGAGATGAATACATTCGGTGTAAGGTCGTTCGCGGAGTGAGAATGGGAGGCATGAGGAAAGAAATTGCGATCACAATTGAATTCAATTCAAGCGAATGAATTGATTACTATATTTTAAATCATTGACTATTTTAAATCGATTGCTTTGATTGATGAGGATTTTTTTGTTATTACTTTATCAGGTTCGGTATTGAAAAATGACCGGTTCGTTTGTTTCCATTTAAATGAAAATCTCGAAATGGAAATTTTTCATTGACTGACCCACTTGGGCCTCCTTAACAACCGCATCAATATTCCCTCCGTCTTAAAATATTAATGCCTACAAGTGCAGTCCACATTGGCGGATCAGTGTGAGTGGCTCATCAGCGAAACTATAAACTGTCGCTATGAAAGGCAAACGGAATTCGCTGAGTGGGAGTTGAATGAAATGGAAAAACTCTCTCCATCATTTTTTCATATTTAATAGCAACTTACTGATGGAAACATGATTAATGCACCAATATAAATGCGTCAAGCACAACAGTAGGGAAATGTCAACAGTCGACGTCAACAAATGGACTGTGTAAAATCGGATGCAAAGTTGTGATTGAAAACCGGAGGAATAATGAACCTATTAACTCTTGTGTGGGCTTTTCTAATAAACCTCAGCCATTTTTCCCGTTTTATAAGGATAACTATAAACGGGAGAGCATTAAAAACACCTTTTTTTTCATGGCTAATTCGTTTTTCTCTCCCGGCCTCTCGCATTATTTTAACATAAAAAATCGTTTGGGGTAACTGCGCACTTGGTTAATGTCACTTTTTTGTTAATTTGTGATTTGTAAAAACAATGAGCAGGAGATTGTTGAGACACTATCGCCGCTGGAAGCATAATTTTATTCCCGACCGCGGGAAAAGTGAAGTATTTTCGGCTGAAAATACGCGCAAAGCGAAAGATTTTCACGCGAATTTAGACTCTGAAAGCTGAAAACTTGATTAGCAATTTTAAATTATTTTTCTCTCAAGAATTGAAGCCGCTCATTAATCGATAATTCGTTTCTCTCCTCCAGACATTTTTTTTTGTCAAATCAGCAGCTGCAAAAACATTGAGCAAGGAATTATGATTACACTATCGCCATACAGGAAATATAATGTCATTTATAATAGTGGGAACAGTAAAACATTTTTTTTTGTAACCAAGCAAAACACTTCGTGTTTTTATGCCACTAAAATTGTTCACCAGGAAGTTAGCAATTATTATTGAAATTATTGATTGCAGTTCTTTGAACAGCGGCACCAGCTGTTTCTGAAAAATATTGAAGTGAGCGATGTTTCGTGAATTGAATTAAAATGATTTTCACTCAATTTTTTGGCCGAACGGTGCGCAGATGTTACGTCACTCTCGGCAATAGTGAGTGGTTAGCGGAAAAAATTGATGAAAATTCGTCCGCCCGGGGTTTTTGAAAAAAAACATTCTCAGAGGATTGGGAATCTAGTGTGGGTAGTGAAGCTTGAAAGTGAGTTTTTGATGGACAGCATGGGGAAAATAGTGCATGATGCAACTAGGGGAGGAATGAGGCCGTTCCGTTTGCCCCGATTTTTAAAAGACTGCCGCCTAACACTCCAATAAACACGTGATTTTTCCATAACAAAATACCCCAAAATTTCCTCTTGAAATTTTACGTATAATTTTTCAAAGGTTACGACCCAACTCAATTTACAGAAAAAATACCTCCCAATATTTCGGTTCACACGAAAGAAAAAATCTATTAAATGTGAAAGATTGCATTAAATGAATGACCTAAATATAAATAATTACAAAACTTCGATTAGACAGCCGAACTAAATCGATAAATCGAGGCGAAATTATGTCGTAATCCCCTTATCCTACCGAAAACCTCAAAAAGAACGTACACATGATGACTGGCCCGTCGATGGAGATGTCTCATCTGTGAGCTGGTGAGGACAGGCATGCATACAGATCTCGAGCGATCCCTGACGATCCTCGGAACACTGGGGATATCTTCATCGCTCTCGCGATCACTGACGGAGGGGCTGGCATTGCTGTTGCTCCCGCGGCTGGACCTCCGCCTCTGTTTCTCCCCTGCATGAGCGGACATGGGCAGACTCGCTGCACCCGAGTTGGAGTTTGCCCCGGAGGCCGACGAATTCGTGGACAAACCCCTCAATCTCGACACCAATTTCATATCGAGACACAGCATAGCCCCTGACAATAAACCACCACCACTAGCTCGCCGTCGGTTTTCGATTAAAACTTATCCCCCGATTCAATTAGAATGGGGACTAACAGTTCCACTACTCAACACAATGACAGTCTCCCAAAATAAATGCTCGTGTTTCGGTTCATCCTCAGACATATTCAGGCCACATGTTCCGCGCCGTTGGATATTGTTTCCCTCCGCGTACGTCAACTCGTAAGAGGGCCAATATACCTCGGCTTATTTATTTCTCTATTTTCTTCCCCACCCGTGCGTTCACCTCAACCACAAAAGCCCGACGCAGCCACTTTTTATCCAGGGACTTGCTTATCGTGACGGCCTTGAGCACCTCGATATCGAAAAGTGAACGATCGCTTTTTGATTAAGAGAACAGAGAAGCCACTACCTCGATCGCCAGCTGCCCCAACGTTTCCCTCATTCTCAAGCTTCATTCAAGTGTTCGTGGCTTTCATTTCGATCGATTATGAGTAGCCTGGTCTGTGAATTAGGACAGATCATTTGGATATTTATAGATTTCAATTTTGTTGGAGTTCTTGCCTCCTAAATATTCAGCGAATGCAGCAGAATGGACACTCCTCATTGTTCTCTTCATCCTCCCACCAATTCTTATATTGAGATTCAGTTGAAAAAAATTCGGAGTGGCCATTTTGCCCCGGTCATTCCTGTATAAATGGAAATATTAATGAATTTATCTGCGACGTAAATTAGAGTAATTTTCATGTGTAAATTATATCACGTGGGAAATAAATATTTCGCCGTGTGCATCGACAGGCGAACGATTTTTTCGTCAACTGAATATTCTCAATCCAAGGTTGCTTTTTCCCTCACGGCACCTCAAGCCGACCCATCTAGGGCCACTTCGGGGCTTGACCCGGGTTCAATTGCCTCGTAAAGATAATTCCCTCCCCAATCGAAACTCATTGCCAGCCTAGGCCTGTTACAAGCAAAACTACATTTCTCAACTGGGTCAATCTCGGGGATTTCCGTGTGAATGACTTGCGCAATTTATTTCATATCTACTTGCCGTTTCCCTTCGCCCACCGGAAGCAGCTTCTCTGCACTTCACCCTGTCTTTATTATTTTTTCCCTTGTCTTTTATAGTTTTTTTCTCTACCCCCCTCTTGTCCCCGATTCTCTTACTGCGTTGGAGTGTCCTAGAGAGCACGTTTCAAGGGGTTAATCCGAGGGCCGGGGGGGGGGGGCGAGGGGTGGTAGGTCGACACTGGTAATCCCTCGGATTACTCGGCATTTCTCGGAGCCCGGAAGCGAGGGACGTCCTCTCTCGATGCTCTTTCTCTTGGAGATCACTTTGTACCTCTCGCTACGAATTAAACAGATACTCTTACGCGTTACTCTCTGGGATACTCACTTGACCGATTTTTATTGTACAGAGGTCAATCACCCGAACTATCTGGTGGCAATCAACTCGATGAACCGAGTATTGGCCGGGAAGAGTCCTGTCTATTTCAGGTTTCGGTTGCGGGCGGGAATGGGTGGCTAGTGGGGCATTTCGGATGGCAACGCTCCGACTGTCTTTGTTATTATTTTTTGACAATTTTTTAATGGCGAAATTGGAAGGGAGAGGGGGAGACTCATTGGACATTTCATTGATAATTCAAGTGAGTTTTCATTGGAGCATCGATAACTCTTCGAAAAAGTTTTTTTTTTTTAATAAATAATTTAAAAAAATTAATTGATAAAGTAGGAGAGATTAATCGATACAGATTGACGATACCCGAGAGCAACCGTTCATAATTAATTCGCGTAAAATTCTAATTGATCGGAAATCAATCACGCCAAACTAAAAGTCCGTAATCGATAAAAAAAAATATTATTCTGTGATGGCAGGAAAATTTTCCTTTCAATATCTCATGTCGTAGCGACAGAGTTCCTGCAGCCGATTAAGCCCTCGATACTCAAGTACTTATAATTCTATCTGAATGAAATTCACAACTCCTTTATAAAACCACTTGACACTAAAATAAAAATTGAATTTCTGGTTTTCACATGAAAATTTCTCGAACTTTTTTTTTTCCAAATGCAATATTAAACCAATAAATTCAATAAAACAATGAATTTGAAAAAACTTCGATAGCTCTCCTCGTGGAAGACAAAACGAATAGGAATTCTCACTCTTCCTAAATTGAATCCTCAAAATTTCAACCAACAGAGCCTCAATCACGAAACGTAAAACCAATAATTCCCCATGAAAAACATCTTCTGGGATGAGCTAAAACTATTCCTGTGAACAATCTCGCATTTTACCGACCGAGTACTTCTAACCGATTAATCCTCCAATAATCAACAAAGCGAGCCGACGCGTGACGCGACGCACCGAAAAACCACCTTCGTCGCTCGGGCTCCCGACCCCTACTGAACCGTCACAACCCCCGATCCCTCCGTGCCTAGCGTATTTCGCGCCAACCCCACCTCTCACTCATTCTGGGGTAATACACCCGACGTTCGAATCGTGCGCAACGTCTTGACTTGCCTATAACGTCATAATCTACGAAGTACTGTTGGTACACGAGAATCATTTATCCGGAACACGATTGTCCACTCGAGGGTGATAAATAAAAAAAAAAGCACCGACACTCCCGCCATTGTGCCCTTCCCATTACTCATTCCACTATTGATTGACAATTTTTCCAGCACTCGTGTTACACGCGTACATTATACCGCCATGTAAACATCACGTGCTCTATTATTTGGTATTAAATTTACGTGAAACTTGTGCAACTCGACGCCGGGTCGAAGACCCTTATCCAGGGTGCATTGACTCGCTGACCCACTGCCCTTAATAAAAATAGAGGAAGGAAAAAAGATTTCCACGGAAAGTTTGCGGATTCTAGGAGTTGTTTGGGATTCTTCTGCCGGAGGAATTGAATTGTTTTGTTCGGTCATTGGCAGCGGAAGGGTATGGCGGGGGTGGATTTAAGCGGAATACGTATTTCGTATTTCATGAAAAATAACAAGTTTTTTTCGGCGCCCGAAATTAGCCTATTTTCAAGTTTTTGCATGTGTTTCAAGTGAAAATTCTTGGGTTACTTCGAACAATTGACAAGTGGAAATTTTGTGATTTTCCAGATTTGCCGCCTTGAGATGATGACCAGGTTAATTGTCAACTCAATAAATATTTAAGGTACTGGAATTATTCTTAAAAATTCCGATTTATTCGGGTTTTATATCTAATTAAAATTTATTCCAGTTCAAAGATGCGGAAAGTCAAAATCGACAGCAGATAACATTATTTATTTTTTGTTCCTTCATTTTATTCACCTTATAGACAATAGACAATTTTACTTAAATTTTTGGATATAAAATGGTCGGGCAAAAAATGGAACGGACAAAACCGAATTCTCTCGTATTTGGAAATGGAAAATCTGTGAACTATATACTATTGGAGATTTCGATTTGATATTATCCCCGAAATTATGTAAATACTCCTGGATTTGTACCATAAACGACCAAATCATATCTAATCTAAATTGTTAATTCAATTGAGTCACGACAACTCCGACCTATTTTCCGACATATTTATTTTCGAAGGGGGAATTTAATCAAGATTTGAGTGGAAAATAAAGTGTGATTACACTAATATAAACTTCCCCCTGACAATTTCGTTGAGAATTTTAAAAGTCTCAGTAAAATAACATCAATATTAAATATCCCACCCAAATTCAAAAAAATTCCATTTCCCAATACCCCAAAAAATCTCTCCATCTTCTCTAATCAATAAAAATACAAGTGAAGCCCCATAAAATAGTTTCGAAGGCCTGAATAAATCTGTCCAAAAAAAAAATCTTGTATAGTTCCAAAAATCTTTAATTAATTCATAAATCGAAAGCTATTCACTGGGAAAACCCCCGAACAACGACCCCGCCGGGTTGGTAAGACACTCCGACGCCTGGAAATTCCCTCCCCCTTCAATTTTGGCTCGACGATGAAATTGCGCGGGTCGAGTGCATCGCCTCCCCTCCCCTCGCCCCTCCGGCCGCCTATAGGTGTACCGTGACACATGGGGTTAATCATACAGCGGCCAAAAACCCCTTTCCACGCGCATATACACAGAAAACACAGACACCGGTTCCCAGTATATTGACTGGGCATGTGGAGTGCGGCCCGTATCGACCAACGCGACGACCCGTATTTCTCTCGTGTGTACGTCTGCCTATTTTTCATTGTGTGCATGTGTAACAACAACATAATCCGGCCAACGCAGTCCCTGCGGTTGTGCGCGACCGCTATACGGGCACTAGGTTATTCGGCCGATGTTCCTATCTACCCTCCCCCTTCTCCCCCGTCGCCTCAGCACTTTCTTTATCAATGATAATCTAACATCTGCCCTTAAACACAGGGGTATTTATGCGCGAGATTTTGCAATGCGTCGGAGACTATTATTAGCCATGATCTCTCAATCGTCTTGACGGGTGCTTTACACCTATTCGGGTTGAGTGTAATGCGGGTCTCATAAATACGGGGGGGGGGGGAGGGCGGCAGTGTCTCCCTATAATCTCTCAAGTTAAACCAGAAATAAATATCATTGTGATTGAACCCCGAGGACTCATATGAATTAATGGATTTTTTTTTATCTGCGGGGAGTAAACTTTTTTTAATCATATAAAATGGGAACTTCATTGCCATTGCAGGCATAATTGGATTTAAAAAATTGATTAGCATTCACTTCCGATTGAGTTCTGAATGAAAACAATTTTTTGTGGGAATTTATCAACTCTAGAGATAATGTAAAATATTAATCAACGAAAAGTCTCAAATCAGTTATCCAAAGATCGTCATTTTAGGTATGAGGATACCCTGCAGTCAAGGGTTTTGTCTATCATGCCTCGAGCTGTTGAAACCGATAATTTAGAGACGCTTATTTTTTCAATCTGTCTTCTCTCCATTTTGAGCATTTTCTATGATAAAAGGGGATTGAGAAATTCTTATTAAAAATCTCCGGATCTTCACGAATATTTTTCTATATTATCTACACAGATAAAAATGTAATTTTCGCGAAGCAGGCGTTATTGGACGGATGCTCTCTCGTATCCGAATATAATTTAATTATTTCAACATTCAATTTTTTATTCCGAGAGTATGTTCCCTAGAAGGCGTACACAAGAGCGCAGAAGCTAAACAACTGAGATCGACGGCGCGTGATGTATTCGAATAATTATTATCAATCGATAAAACCTCAACGAGCTCAATATCAGTGAATGTTCTTTGTCACCTAGAAAAAATCGCAAACCGGATGAACTAGATATCAGAACTATCGACAATCCGTATTTCCAGCGGAAATTGTTTCCACTTTCCTACTGCCACTGAATTTATTTCAATTGATCACCTTAAACGTTTAAAATCTAAATTCTAGGAATTTCTTGTAAGAGACCGTTTAAACGCTCTCCAATCACACTTCTCCTCGCAAAAACTCTGTAAATCACCAATTAATACTGCACAACGTAAATAATTCGGAGGCAGATAAATAAATCCTCGCGAATACCCGAACTGTCTACGAATATAATTTCGCGTTAGAATAACTAGACAACCGCCTGCGCGCTCACCGGTAGACGCGCGGCACGCGACTGACGAGGTCTCCTCACGATTTTTCGCTCGCCGCGCTTCACTGCTCGTTACAAGAAAAAAAAAAAGACGTATG
>JAPYZM010000161.1:0-52963 GCA_030522845.1 Psyttalia concolor
TCTCAAGTCGATTCATTGAGAGATATTGCAATGGCAAAATTAGTCGTTTTAAATACAACTTCAGCCTCATTTAATCTCAGCTTATGAGTTTCAAATGTGCAATCGGAAACTTGAATAATTCAATTAAAGACTCATAAAAATATATTTGTAACAGGAAATGTCAATCAAAAATTGCTTTTTAAGAACGCAAAAATAATTATAATTTCCCATAATAGTCATTAAATTTCACTTAAATTGCATATTTTTCTAATTCAACTCTTTTTCTTCGATTCTCAATGCTTTGCCTCCGACATTCCCTCATTTTCTTTCCGAACCTCCACAAATCGCCTTCTGAATTGCAGTACCAACGGCTCTGGAAACCAGAAACTTTTTTTTCCTTGTATATAATTCATTTATTCCGTATTGATTAACAAATAAAACCGACCACAACGCACGACGAACGCTGGTACCCTCTGTTTGTCAATTTACTGATTGATTTTTTATTTTTTCATTCATTTTTTGCTACCTTGTCACTGATTTTGATTGAATCCCTTCCCACGAAAAACGAAATGCAACGAATTTGTTGGAATATAGACGGTATATTCCAGGCGAATGAATATTCCTCCCGCTATAATTTTATTTATCCATCATCTGGTTAACGTTCGTCGGACGCTCATGTTCGGCATGTAACCGACTGTGTTAAAATGCTCTCGTGTTTAAGTACATGTGTCAATCGTGTGTGATGTTAGTCGCTCAAGCGTGATATGACCGGTATGATTTATGCATTTGTGCGCGTACGTGTGTACATCTATCGTAAATATATATATTGATATATATCTACTGAAATTAATTAATATTATCAAGTAATATATATTCACGTTGAAATAAGCGGAGGCGGAGAAGAGGCTCCTTTGGCTAGTCACAATTATCATAATTATCAATTATTCAACGGGATATTCAGTACGGAGGACAGATGAGAGAAGACCATAGCCCCACAGGTTTATTTATCGAACGACTTGTTCTGTGCTTCGGAAAAATGAAATGTTTTTTTTTTATGTAACATTGTCTGTGCCGCGAATTTGTGAATGCACGGAGTTAATTTCACGTGTGTTTCAGTCTCTCGTGCGCGTGATATTAATAGGCATCTCGTGACTCTCCTTTGCTCATCCCCACTAATTATTGAAGGATACGTGTGACGCAGGGGAAGAAATTCTCAAGAATTAAGGATATCTTTAATTATTCCATGAAAAACCATGAGAAACTTCCTCGGCAAAACGAAAACATTTTTTTTTTATGAAACAAATAAAACTCATTTGACAATGAGTGTTATTTATTGTTGCGGTGAGCTTCCTTTTTGGTTTTAATGCGAAAAATGAATCAAGGTTGAGTTTTGATTTTTCTATTGAGGTAATTGTTTAACGGTCTCAAAATATTTATATTGAATATTAATATTCTATCATTTTACATATCAATTTTGGGAAAGAACTGACATATTGAAAAATGTATTCATGTTCTACCAAAAATTTCAGCCGAACAATTGACAATTGCATCGTCGGGACACTTCCAGATATATGATCCCTCTCATAGCCTTTTTTGATCAATGATAAAAATCAAAATCTGATTTTTCAATTATTTTTCACATGAAAGTTGTAGTAGAAAACTCATCAAGATGAAGAAAAAAGCACTTGCAATTTCTCAATGCCCAAAATTTAAGAAATCCATTGAGATGTCTCCAGTTTTCGTGAAATAAATTATCGAAAATTTCTCCCCTGTTCATTTTTTATTTTCTTTAACATATTTAGAATGGGTTCTTTTTCATTTTTCGTGTTTAAACTCGTGTAATCGTGTCTGAGTCTGAGTCATGTATTGTTAAAAATATTGCTCGTCCGTAAATCCCTATCAGTGAAATCCTTCCGGACTATTTCATTTTTCTCCTGCAAACTCATTAATTTCACATCAATATATGAGATTGAATTTCACAGCTGTACCAATTCCCGGGAGAAATACGACAACACGTACATGTACTTCAACTCATCCTCTTATTATTTTGGTTAGATACTAATAACGGTAAAAATAATGATGTTGATTAAAATATTCGCATCCGCGAATGAAAAAATATATATATCTCTCTCGGCTTCTAATTATTTCACTTTAATTAAATTCTTTTAATTTTCATTTTCATTAAACTCTACGTAAATCAACTACGGCCTTCGAAGACACTAAACTCAACGCAATTTAAGCAACTGACGAAACATGCCCAAAAATCAATTACGGCATTCAAAATATATGGTCGACGTTCTATTACTTGATGCAAGTTCTCTGCAAAAGGGTAGTAAAATGGATAACAAACGTATAGGTAACTGGTAATCTTTCCAACAGAGAAATAATCAAAAAAATAATTACGTTTAATGGAAAAGAAATATTTCGAAATTCGTTGTAATGATAATCTCGAGGCATTGACGAAATAAAGAAATAAAGGATTACACTGTCAGAAGAAGATTGAAATTTCATGGACAACTAACTAGAATCATAAAATTACTTTACATACTTTAAAAAAAAAAACCATGAAATTTACTGGAATTACTTTAAATCTTCAACTGGTTTTAAATTCAAGAATTCATTTCACCGAATTTCCCTGCTTCTCCTCAATTGTTTTATAAAATATTGATATAATTAAATGAAAATGATGTTTTAATGACAAAACTCCTTGAAATTTCAATAAAAATAAAACTTCAAGTGTATCCACAACTGATTGAACTGCAACTGAACAAAATAATACAATCAATGAATGACAAATGTAATAATAATAATAATAATAAACAGGATAATTCACTCGCATCAATTTCTCACTTGGCTACTACGTCCTTGCGGCATTCTTTCGCAACAGTATATCATTAATTATTTAATAAAACCGTAAATTCCCGGACGAACGGCACAAAGGATCGGCAGGCAGCACGCGTGAGAATAATTAATCAATTTCAATAAACAAAAATAAAGAGTGATAAATGACATTGATAAAGAGTCAACTCAACGAAACAATGGAAAAAGGAATAACGTAAATACTCTCTCAATTTTGAAAAATGCCAATAATTACGTCAACGTAACTGAATCAAATAATTATTTTTAATTGTAGCTCACTTTTAGTACTTTTTTTGTTCAGTTTTTTTTTTCTTGTAAAAATTGGTATCAAAAATTTCAAAAAATCAACGGGGATTCTCAGGAAGCATCTATTTCGAAGCATGCCCAAAAAATGTTTACGGCACACATATGTAATCGAACTAATGGGTCTCTGTATATATAATTAAAGAAATTATACTTTGCGATCCGTCCGGCGCGCGTCGGAAACATTATAATCTAGTTCATATGATAACTCTCAGCCTTTCAACAAATTTATTTATTTACTCATAACTATGATTCTCAGGTTATATTTTTATTACTGTTTCGTCTTTTTAAAAAACGTGAGCAGGCGGTATAAAAGTCTCATGTCATCGCGAGGGAACGTAGTGACTGCTCACGTCGACGTTTGATTAACTTCACATTAATTAATTGATTAATTAATTATGAGAAAAAAACCGTCACAAAGATAAATAAACATATGTTTATGAAGACTGTTTAAATATTTTATAGTCACAATGTAAAAATATTATGCAATAGTACAACGAGAATTTATTTATCGAGTGAAAAAGCCCCTGAGGCTTGATAATTCTGTAATATAGAACTATCTTGAGACATAGAAAATTCTTTGAATATAATTAAACGTATAAAATCGTGAATAACAAAAACATCGAGGCGAGTCTTCGTGAACAGCCACACACCGATAAAGACGTGCATCGAAGTGGTAATTTGTGGTGTTTCTTTCATAAATTTTATCATTATCTGTTTCATGTGCGTTGTGGTGTGTCAATGATCTGTTCATGATTCGTTATGTTTGTGGAATTTCGGTGATTATGTGTCATAAGTCAAATTTCATCAACGTAAAAATGAAAAAGAAAGGGTACTATAACATAATTATTGATTAGTGTTTAACATAATGGTAAATTAAATTAAAGAAAATAAAAATCAAAGTGGAATATCATTGGGTGGGGTGCAATAGTCGGAATTAAGCAAGAATATGCCTCTCTTCAATAACAAATTTCAATGTACATTTTTATTTTTTTAATTGAAAATAGAATGTATGGTACACTCCATCATCTTACTACAACATATTGACCAACGATTCAGCAGGTAATTTTTTTATTTCACCGAAAACTGCAATTTTTAAGTTTCTATCTAGTCCTCGAAAGTTTCGATTCAATAAAATATTACGCACTGCATCCTTGTGTAAGAGAAAAAATTCCTTTACGCACTGATAACGGGAAAATAGTACTTTACTCAGGCGTCACCTCCAAATAATGAAGTCAGCAAGTATTATGAAATTCTCTCATAAATCGAAAAAAGGATTTCCTGGCAAATGTGGCGTTGCGTAATCTGAGCAGAAGACGAGGAGTATAATCACTAGGCGCGATAAGCCGTGATTCCAGCCTCGCTTCGCTAACACATCAATAAAACGACATTGCATGAATTATAAAAAAAAGGCAAATACTCTTGATAATCGAATATTTCTCCTCCCCACAACCGGAGAAATGCTTTATTTGAATGAAATGAACTCCACTCGAATCGGCCACCAATTTTTTCACCCACAAATCAATCAAATAAAATTTTTTCTCTCAATAATAGTTAACGCCCTTTAACCCTTTATTCCAAAATACTAAAATGACTAAACGAAATGAGTTGCGAGTTGAAATCCATTCAAAATCATCACCTCTCCGATTCAATGATGTAAAGTATACATGTAAAGTGTAATTATTCTTGAAAAAAAATGTAAAATGTGGGTTTCGTACACAATATCAATTAACGTGCACAAGAACAATACTGCCACGAGATTTTGCGTGCAGGGCGGGTTCGTGCAGCCGCACGGAGCATTAACAGTGTGACAGACCTGGCTTTAACAGACACAACTTTAGCCCCAACGGCCATGTTCTCTTTACAGTAGATCGGGCCATACACTACGTGGTCCCATACGGGCGGATTATTAGCACGGTCCACAACCTCAATCTGAACCTCCACGGTTCGCGACAAGGGCGGATAGCCCTTGTCTTGTGCCATCGCCTCCAGCTTGTATGTCTCGCGCTACACCACATACGTATAACAAATGGAAAAAGAAAAAAGAACGTCGTTAGTCTTGTCTAGTGCTCGTGACAGATACTTAAAACAAACTCATGGGAGTTGATGGTTGGTGATTTTGTGGATTTTTTTTGCGGTTTTAAAATTTCATTTTTAACTCTCAGAGAAATTAAATTCGCCTAATTGGAGGTTAATTTAAGCTTTGGTGGTTTAATTGAGACATTTATCATTTCCGTCTCACTCACTCTCTGAAATGATTTTTTTCTCTTCGAAAAAAAAATGAAGGAATTAAATAAATGAGAAATTATAAATGGAAAATAAAGCGCATCGATCGTTCTCTCGCTCGTGTGAGGACGGAGGCAGCAGCTGGAGGCTGGAGGAGGGACACCAGGACGTCCCGATCGACGATCGTAGGCACCGTGGCTCTCGTGGCAACCTGTATATCACACCTAGGAAGTGTCAGTGTTTTTTTTTTATGGCACGTTAGTATTTTTTTTCTCTCCCTCCTTTATTCGTTCGTTAGCAACTTTTGGGTATTCGTTGCGTTGCCCATTTCTGTCGGTGTTTAGCGATCGTCTATCGACGATCTACATGTGGACACTAGCCTAAACGCCTTTCTTTTCTAGATTTTATTTATTTATTTATTTATTTATTGCTTTTTCACCCTGAAAACGTCACTCAGTGCTTCCCCGGGGATTTTCGTTGGCTTTTGGAATTATGACACTGTCAAATTCCCACCAAGTCACGACGATTATCATTAGGAAATTATAAATTACAGTACGACGATTGCAGTGTGCCCGTTAATGTGGTAAATTATAATGCATAATTATACGTAAGTCAACATAATTGATGTTGAGCCAAAGGGCGCGTCATAATTTTTCTCTCACCACTAGTGAATTAATTCGATGATTTGAGACACTCGTGGGGAAACAATAATTATGAGCTTTTGTTGATCAGTTTCATCAGTGAATTAATGAGTTAAATTATAATGGGCGAGCTTTACTAGGCCCACCCACACGCCGCGCTTAACCATACGTGCTTTTATATTGACAAATTAAACTGGTTATACACAATAATTTCTCTATCGTCGGAGTTGTCGAGTGTTTGAATGGAGCTCTTAGACTAAGGAGAATTGAAAAGAACTAGAGACAGGTAGAAAGTAAGTGAAAGATGTTGATTTGAATTTTCATCCAGTGTTCAGTGTTATGGGTGTTGGGGGCGGGGGTTGACAGTGTGAGACAGAATGGTGGGAAAGACGTGAGAATTACTGTGATTGTTTCAATTTATTGAGATCTGTGTTTAGTTGAAAATGAGAACTGAAATAATAATTGGTAAATTATAATTTTATTTTTATTGGTGGTTTTTTGGGGAAAATTCATTTGTGAATGGAGAATATTGTTGGGTTGGAAAATAGATTAAGGTCGTTGGATAAATGGTGAATTTTTATCTTTATGACTGCCTGGATGATAAGCAACCAATAAATGATTGATATTTTCATTTTATCTCTTACGTCTGAAAAATCTCACAATAGCCGACTACTTGAAAGATCACCGAAGTCTCTCTTAAGGCTAAAATATTCACTATTGAATACTACTACATAAGAAAAAAAATAGAAACGCTGTAGCATTTTTCAGTACAATGGGCGAAAAATGACTACAATCTTGAATAGAATTTCACGTCCATACGTGACTGAATGCGTATTCTATTCTCCTTCAAAAAACTTTGAAAAATTTTTTTCATAACATTCCGACGTTCATAACAAAAAGCAAAATCTCAATTTTTAGCGCTTGTTAACTGCCCTTTGTATCGGCCAAAAGACGACGACAGTGTGAAGAAAAATAGTTCAAGTCCTTATGATAAAAACATACAGCTCATTCGATTGCCAACTCATATTCGTAAGAAAAATTGCCCCCAAAAAATGAACAAAAAATGGCAATGAATAAAATTGTGAAATGCCTTGAGTTGCGATTTTTCCTTCAATTGACGCGCTTCAAAATCTGAAAATGTTTTTTGTTTTTCAGTATTTTCATGCGGCCCATCAACAAAATATTCTCAATTCACGAATGACTTTCCCCGTGTAATGTTAACCCGATTTCATCGCAATTTCTCCGCAAATGAAACAGAGAAAAAAAAGAATCAGATAAGAGATAGAGAGCACTGCATGGCGCGGCACGGCATGTCTCTTGGTCTTGGTCATGTCGTGGCATACAAACCTGGCTTTCACCGACGTCACTACAGTACCCACTGTGACATTTTCTTTGATGTGAATGGGGCCGTATACATGCTCATCCCACAGAGGAGGTTTATTGTTTCTGTCTACGACGTCTAACTCAACGTCCACGTCAGCGGACAAGACTTCAGTCCCTTTGTCAGAGGCCCGCACCTTCAGGCGATACCTGTCTCGCTATTGGCAAAACATGGGCCGTCAAGTTACAGGACAATTTTCAGGGCCATTTTTTTTAAAATTGTTGTTGATGTTTTTTGTGGCTGTTGTTGTTGTTCTTTTTTTTCAATATCGAATTATCATTCCGAGACTTTGCGGAAGTTTTTTTTCTTTTGGATTACAGACAAAGGCCGTATCTACACGCGATAATGTACAATTATTTCAATCTACATTTGACATAGATCGCGACAAATTTTTCTCATCAAAATTTCAATGAATTCTTTACTATTGAAATAAAGACGCAAGCCGAAGTCTGGTAGGTATCCTCGCGGGGGACTTTTATTGTATTTTATCAAAATCCCGGCGATTGACGAGCCAGATTTCGCTTAGCTCTGGAACACTCAAATATCAGTGGTATTATATGTTTCATTAAATTTGATTAACAATTACAACAAACAAAGGTTTTACAGTGAACGCCGCAGTACTGGTTTGGCGGCGGTAGGAAAGAATTGTAAAAATAATAATAATATATATAATGAATTCGATATATATGATTATATATCGGGTGTACAAGACGGCAAATATTACTGGTGCTGCTACATATATTGTCAATAATTATAGCGATAAAATATTATTTGTTTTGTGCTGCATTGCAAATAAATTACAACACTACTGTACAAGTATATCATGTTATGTATATTGTTTGAGATTTTTTTCTATTGTCATTGTATATGATTTATCATATATTTCATTGATGTATGGTACACAGGCTACGGCACGATGGATACCTACGCAGCTCGGGCTGAGCGTTATGAGACAAAACGGCGACAGTAAAAATTTCAAAACGAAATAAAGAACAAAAAAAGAACAAAAACGTAACTAAAATCATAAAAAAATATATATAGTTAAACTTAATGTCATAATGATTTACTTAAATTTTTGTATTATTAAAATAAGAAAAAAATATTAGTAGTATATCATTCGAGTGGCATTCGACCGTTTTTTGTATACACTGGGCGACAAGAGCAATCAACAAAACGCACAAAAACATACGAATCAAAGGGATAAAAATAGCAAAAAAAAAAGGATGGAAAAAACTCGACATCCAAACGAGCACGTTTTCAAGAGAAAAGGGTAATTTACAGAATGTTAAGAGAAGCAGTACTCCGAATAATTGGAAACGTAAAATTAAAAAAAAAAACATAGCGAGGAGGAACGAAATAATTGAAACGGACGAGAGTAACTAAAAGTTGGGGAAAAAATCAGGTATAGAACGCACTTGATGCACAGCATATATGAATGCGGAAATGTCCTTCTCTGAATGAAAAGTAGAACTGAATAAATTAATTAATTGTGAAAAAGAAGAGTTTCCTACTTACTGGAGCACAGCCCTTTTTTTAGTATTTTAATCGTTAATTTTTGTTCATCATGAAAATCCGAAGAAAGAAAATGGTGCAATAAAAGACAAACATAAACAATAATGAGACGAAATTAGTATGATTTTTTTTTCATCTTTTCATATTTTTTTTCATACGAAATAAATGCAGGCAACAGCATGCAAGCAGAATGCGTTAAAAAGAGGGTTTTCTTTTGATAAAATAAATTGATAGGGATGGAGATAAGGGTTTGGGGGTATGAGGCGTTTAAGTTGGATATTCAGTATGAATTTAGTATCCAACTTGTTGGAGTTAGGAGGGGGAGATTTGTTTGACTTGACTATAGTATTTTTTCTCTTAAATGACGTTGTAAAAACCCTTGTTAAAATAAAATCGCTGTGGCACTCAACTATCAAAATTTCCTTGTCCCGTGTGCAGTATTTCACATCGATTGTTTGTTACATTGAGTCTGTCTCGTGACAACAACGCATATACAACGGTATGCCGCCCCAATCACAGAAGAAAAAATGTCACACCACGGAGTCCGTTTAGTTAACTCATTTGTCATGTTCAATATCTCATTTTCTTATTGCTGTATCCATTCTCTTTTCCACTAATATTCTTAACAACTAGACTCGCGGTGCACACAATACAGTATCACTAAAGAATCGCTGTCATTACTCATTGTTAATAGTACCGAAACTAGGTTGCAATATGAGAAGTTGTGCCAGAAGGAAGAAAAGAAGAAGATAGATATCAATTAGACAACTATGGAGACAGTGTTATGAGGCTAGAGTAGGAGATACGGATGAGTGAGTGAAGAGATAACATGATGACAAGGAGAATTTAATAGTTCAAATATCGAGGATCTCCTCGTTCACGAAGAGTCCGGAGATATTGAGATTGAGATTGGGACTTTAGAGAGTAAACGGAGAAGGCAAGCCAAATTTTTTCATGTTTATCGAGAGACAGTTAGATATCGTCCTCCATATTGATTAAATCAACGGGGACTTTCTTTTTTAAATCAGAGAGTGTGAGTGATAAATAACGAGCGGGAGGAGCGAGAGAGCGCGATCCTTTTTCCTGTAAAGGATTCAAAAAATACATTCATCATCAATTAAATTGCAAGCATGTTTCAAGAAAAATAAATTCGTAATCTCTGTTTTTTAAGATTTTAGGTTAATTTGCGTGTTTTTTTTTAATTGTTTGATGCACCACAAAATGCAGACGCTGAAGTACACCGTACGTGGGGCACTAAAATTCTGGTTTCCCACCTGCTCCTGGAAGTTTAAAAAACATCACTTCCCTTTTAAAAAACAACATTCTCATTAGTAGATTTTTCAGCTTCATCAAGACTAATAAAAGATGTAAATTCAATCAAAAGTAATCAGGAAACAAACATTAAAACAAGTTTAATTATTGGTTTATGTTATCTCCATTTTAATTATTTTAGGCGTTAGTTTTATTATTATTAATTATTGTTATTAATTAGAAGTTTTTCTTTTTGTTTATATTTAAGGGGACAATTGGGGTGGATGACAAACAAAGTAGATTAATTAGACAAAGAGTGCACACGCAATCACGCAATTATGCGTTCGGCTCCTAAAGTCCCGTTAGCCCCAGCCACAGTCTTGTTGAAAAATGAAACGAGACCGTCCGACAAATGAAAAATCAAAAAATCTAATCATCAATTAATAGAAATTTTCCTCATTATCAAGACTCACCGATAATCGACGATTGTTAAAATGAAATGTCTGCTGTATCAATAAGTCTAAAGGATTGATGATTTTATAATTCGAGGCTCACTCCATATGAGCATTTCAAACTCAAATATAATTATTATTTAATCAGAGTGGAAGACAGAGAAAGAGAGTGTGTGTTCTTTTCAAAAAATATATATATATATATTAGCCCGAATTGGTCGATCGATTCAGGTACGTGAAGCATTTGAGGAATTCAGGCAGTAGCTAAGTATATTTACCATAGTGAACACATTGTGCATATCAATGGGAATTAAAAATTCTATACAAGTGCCGTAAAAACGTAACTCATTTATCAGTGAATGAGAAATAATGAATATCGATTTTTAACCGATATATTAGTATACAAAGTCTGTCTTGTTTTTTTTCTTTTTCACTTCCCGAATTTATTTAGCAGTAAAAATAATGAAATCAATTAAATCGTGTTGTTAACGGAAATATTTAAACGTCGGCAGAAGGTGTACACTCAAGTTTATAAATATAATCTACGCAATCTAGGCGATTCTGGAATGCGATTAGCGTGTTATTCTTAATTGTATTGTCTTACAATTGGGGAAATAACGATTAAAGCGTGATCAGAGTGGCCAATAGAAGTTATATTACATTATTACAGTATGTACAAAAGTCTCATGTCAAGCCTTGCATTGTTTTTTTTTTGTTAATCATTAGATACATTTGGATATTTTTACAGTAGCCCGAACGCCCACGTATTCCAGATATCGACATTGACGATACTGCTAAGAGGTCTTTATGATAGATTTTTGTATAGCATGTTAATAAAGACGAGGAAAAACGATTGTAAAAAATATGATACTCACGTCTAATGGCTTTTTCAATATTATCCAACCGGATTCCTGTTGTATTTCAAAGTATTCGAGATCATGTCGATTGCTCGGGGAACTCAGGGAGTATATGATTGCACCATTATTGTCAGCATCCTCGTCAGATGCCGATACCCTGAGTATATTGGTGCCAATACTGGCGTCTTGCTTGACATTCTCGACGTATTTCTGAGGAGAATGAGTTTTTAATTAGTTTGAGGGCCGTGGGGGTCAGAGGAAGGCAATGGAAATTGCTTACTTGACGATCGAACAGCGGTGGATTGTCGTTGACATCTGTAATTTCAACCGTGAATGAACATACGCCCTCCAGCGATGGCTCACCCTGATCGGTTGCTTTCACTGTCACTGATACGAATTTGCCGTCGTCTCCCTCTCGATCAAATACCTGGACAATGGAAATAATTAGTATTGGGGGGTGTTGCGAGTGTGGAGGATTGATGGGCTTAGATAAGAATCTTACTGAAAGGAAAGTTTGTTTTGGATTTTTGTAGGCTGCACGTACCCGGTGAAAAAAACATGAACAAGTGGATTTAGATAATAACAATTAATAGCCAATATTTCACATTTTTAGAAACTACGTGAATCATTTCTCAATATTTCGAGGATAAATTAAAGTGTTCGTGCGTAATAGTTGAACGCAATGGTCATAGAAGTTATTAGCGTTTAGAAGATTTTAGGAGACTCCCCCGCTTGGCAGTGAGATCAGAGTGCTACAAATTTTTACAAATTTTGACCGCCGGTGACGGGAAGCGAACCCGTATCATTGCCATACCAGTCTAGCACTCTAACCACACGGCCACTGCCGTCGGTTACGGTTAGAAGATTTTTTTTTAAATTTCGATAACTAAAATATTTTACACATTTTTTTCCAGAAACTATTTTTTCTCTAGTCGTATGAAGCATAAAGTGATTGCGCCGAGTGCTGCGTCCAAGCTAATTGTGAAACATAGTATGGCTAATTGCAAAAGTCGATTGATGTAATGCTTCGTTTTTCTGGTTGGCGATAATGGTTTCAGGCAAATAATAGGAACCTATGTCCATTATTTTGCATGAAGTACATACACACGGGTGCGTTACTCATGACGTTGAACAAATACAATTGTGATGCAATTGGCTAAAATTATGATTGATCGGATGTTCTCCTTCCGCCCAAATTTACATAGTAAATTAAATATACCAAAAGTTTTGCAGTAAACATGAACGAAAATGGTAAAATACTAGTGGAATATTCTCTCTCAAATACGGAAACAATCACAATATTGAAACAAATGATCTCTGAAAATAATTTCTCATCCAACTTAAAAGGAAAAATGGACTGAAAGAAAACAAGAGGTTTCTGAAATGTGATTCCTGTCACAATCTTTCTTACGATTATATATCGAACAGGCTGGAAAAATTAGGCTAAGGTCAACTTAATTAATAAATAAATTAAAAAATGCCTTTTTTCTCGAAAAATTCAGAACCAAACTTGTATATTAAGAACCGCATGGAGAAACTAAAGCCCTCCCCCACTTGGTCCCCTCACGTGATGTTCAATTCTTTTTTACATTTTTTTAGCCCACTTTCTCACGGCTCAAAAAATAGAAAAACGAAGAAAATAAAAACCGCAACGTCGCGATCTTCTTTAATTATGCAGTTTATCAAGTGGAATTTGCGAGGGAGAGCTGGCCACATGTACTGCCCAAAATCAATCCTCTTGGATCCAAGTGTAAACGAAGGGGAGGATTCAGATTTTGGTAACTCCATACGGACCTTAATTTGTTTCTAGCAGCTATAACGCATAACAAATAAACATAAAAATATGAATGAATGGCATTTGTTCAGCTTATTCCAAAAACGGAAAGTCTTTCGTAGAGCTCAAGCCTCATACAATCCCTGAAAGCTGAATAATATACCTTATTCGTTGAGACTTGGCCAGTTTCTTCATCGACAGTGAATTTTGTGCCCTTCTGATTGGGCTGCTGCACAATGGAGTACTTGACCTGTCCATTGACCCCCTTATCCTCATCAGTTGCTTGTACTTTGATAACAGGACTACCATTAGGCGCTCCCTCTTCGACTTTCGGCGAATAACTGCCGCACTCCTTGAAGACCGGCTTATTATCATTGACATCAGTGATAAAAACAACAACAACAGCTGTGCTTGTGTGAATATTCTTCTTTCCGTCAGGACAACAAGCGCCATCGTCCATTGCCGTTACATTCAGCTCATACTTATCACGCTCTAATGATATCTCTGAGCCACGCAGACGAATAACGCCGGTTATCTCCTCGATGACGAACTGCCCGGATTCAGTCGTAGCCCCGACAAAACCAAAGCGTACGTTGTCACCATCCTTGTCTGAGGCAACAACGGTCGTCACCAAGGTGTTAGCCCCGGCGTTCTCGTCCACGTTAGGCGTATATACTTGTTGCGAAAATTTTGGCTCCTCGTCGTTCTTGTTCTTCGTGTATATCCGAACTGTTGCTTGGCCAGTCTTTGGGGGAGCACCTGCATTGATAAATTTATTAAAAGGTGGAAAGAAATTTTAGAAGCTGAATGCATTAGGCATGGTTAAAAAATGGGCTCTATCAAATCTTGGGTTGGATTCATGCTTTTCCTACTCCAACAAATCCTATTTGGAGATTTCCAAGCCTCGAACTGAGATTATCGAAACCTCCAAAGTTCGACTTTTATAAATTTTTAATTAAACGGTTATGGAGCTGTAAATCATGATATTTCAGAGACAGCTTTTTCCAGTGCAGTACGCATTTTCATCAAATAATTTAAAGTGGTTTCAAGTATTAATAGAAACTAATTGATCAAGTTAGAAAACTATTGCACATTCTATTGACAGAAGCACTAACCGAAGTTGTAAGCACTTCAACATTTGCAAAGAATTAATTCAAGATTTGCCCTTCCGGAGGTCCACAACCTGCGACAATGGGCCAATATTAAAAATAGCCTCTCCACGTACGAGTGTAATTTGATAACACTACGTTCGAACAGTTTGAAAATAATGACCCAATTCCACACGTAATGATTCGATAAAGGAATTCAATCGAGTACGTCAGCCAGGAGTGACCTGAATTCGCGTTCACAAATTTTTGAAGAAAAAAATCACTCAATAATTATTACTCCATACTATTTTCAGTCAGCACGTTAAAAACTCCGTGAATATAAACTGTAATTTTTCCATTTTTCACCGAAACAAATTTCGATAGTCTAAATTGCATTCATGCCTCGAAACAATTCCATTCACAAAATCGATACTTCATTTTCTCTGTAAAATTATGCAAAACCCATGAGCAAATTTACATAGTCAACGTTCAAATCTGGTGCCTCCAAAAGCATTCAAATATGCCTCCATCAAGCGAGTTTTCCTTCAATGAAAAAATCCAACAAAACTCAATCATTTTCATTCTCAGGGTATTTACAACCGTTTTTAACTCATTAAAAATGTTAGCCGCTCATTATGCAACTCACTAGTGGAGAAAACCAAATTCATCGGGGTCTGGTTGTCAATAGAGTAATGTCAATTCCCTTTATATATTACCGAATGCCCCGTGGTATTCATTAAAATGTTGTCATTTCTCTGAATGTGCTTTGCATTCAGTATATCTATTTACAATATTTCCCATTTTTTAATTGGAATTTTTCGATCGTTTTGCTTTGACAGCAATAAATATAATCGTTTAAATATAATATAATAACGTTATTTTCATATGTTTTTTTTTTTCATTTAAAAATATCATTAATTTTTTCTAGGCTATAAGGCTTTTAGAAGAGTTAAAAAAATTATGTTTAGAAATTTCGTCTTCGAAACCACTGATGATATCGAATAAAATTTACGTTACGCATCCGCGAATCTCTGCGTAAAAAATATCTAGCCATTATACACTGACAAAACTTCCTCCGGCCTATTGACGAAATATACTATAATTATGGCACTTATTCTCCAGGTCGTTCTACGAGATCCTCAACAATTTTGTCGTAAAAATAAGTACTCTCAATCTTCTCTATTTTGCTAGTGTTTCAATTGCTGATTCCACTCCGCATCTCATCCGGTGGAATTGACGTGAAAATCCAATACGAAATTGCGCAATTCACAATTTACTGAGCACTAGTTTCGGAGGAGGATTAATTTTTATTCTTAAAATTATATAGGGATGATGGAAGAACTTCCGTTGTTGTTATATCATTATCAAAATGTTTGTTGACCTTTAAGGTGCAAATTGTATTATAATAAGCAGATGGCAATTAACCAATTGCGCGGATGTCGATGGACTTCACCACTTGAAACGTTCCCGAAATAGAGGAGATCTGTAGTTTAGTTAATTTTGAAATTGTGGGAGAAATTAGAGTGTTCTCACTGACGCTTGGTATGCTAATTCAGGTTATCAATCTATTCACCCGCAATATAATTATACCTTTGTCTTTAGCAGTAACTACAAACTCGTAGTAAGCATTATTATTATCGGCATCTAATTGTTTGTTGTTAACAATGAGCCCACTGGAGTCCACACTAAAGTGATCATCTGATACCAGATACTCGATATCGGCATTGCTCCCTGAATCCGCATCAGTGGCTTTGACTTTGAGGATACTGGTGCCCAATGCTATGTCCTCATCCACATTATGAGCCTGGTAGTCCGGTAGCTCAAACTTGGGTGCATTGTCGTTAACATCAGACACCCTGATGGTCAACTAAATTACAAAAAGGTAATAAGTTTATAATTATCGGCTCTATTGGGTGCTTCTTAAAACAACTGCAGCTACATTGTCCGTTCAATAATTTTACCTCAACGGACGTTGAAAATCCACCGGAATCTTCGGTGGCTGTTACAACGAGAGTATAAACGTGGGGCTGTCGTACATCTTCAAAGTCCAATTCCTTGGCAAGTTTCACGATGCCAGAAGTTGGTCCAATATTGAAAGTTCCAGCGGCTCCCTGACTCTGCGCTTTCAGGGTGTAACGAATTTCACGATCGGCAAAAGACTTGGCTTTGACGGATATTATACTGGAGGAAACAAGTTGCAGAGTTAACATTTATCGTATTAGACTGGTATCTTATGAGGGCCTTTCGGGATTTTTCATCTATTTGTGCATGGATGAGAAGGAAAAGAAATGTCTGAAAAAGTTGAGCATGACTGGAAAAAAATCGGGATGAAGAGAAATTTTTTATCGCGTGGAGAAATAGCACTGGAATTTCCAAATCACAAAGGCCTATATTTTCCATGCGAATGAGTTTACCCCCGTCGTAACAATTTTCAGCTGTAATTTCCGATTAAATTGGTAAAAAAATTTCCTACATTACAGATCCACTGAAATTTCTAGAAATTTACATAATGCAAAATTGATAAAAGCCATCAACATGTCATGAATACATTATCAAATTTTTATTTAATGAAAACTTTGAGATGTATTTTACGCTTGTTGCATGGACGAGAAGGAAATGAAATAACTAAAAAATAAAATGTGCTTGAAATAAATTCGAGATAGAGAGAGCTACTTCATAACGAAGGGGGACTACTGTACTGAATCTTTAAAATGGAGTAATTGATTTAACTTGGGACGTCAGACTTTTAAAAAATTGAACTCAAGTTGAATTGAAATGACATTTAAACCTAGAATTGAGACATTTTCAAATTTTCATTAGAGAATTTTCATTCTCAATTTGAGACCTTAATAGTCTCAAGTCTAGACTTTTCGGAGTAAACCTAAGATTTTCCAGTAACAATTTCAGCTCCTGCCTCTCTAATGCAAATTTCATATGTGTATAAAGGGAAATGCATATTAACGCTGATCTCTCCCAAATAAAAATCCTCAAATCATACTAACTCAGTGTCTTTTTTCTGATTCTCCGGTATTTCAGTTTCATATGTAGGCAGATAGAACTGCGGCGCCCGTTTTCCGCCGACAATGGACAATCGTTCCTCGAGAGTTGACTGAAAGTGTTTCTCATCGATCCTTCCGTTCTGATCCTCAGCCTTCACATACAGCACGTACTCCATATCCAATTGAAAGGCATCAGTGCCCCTGGTACGTACCACACCCGATCGTTCATCGACCTCAAAGCGGCCGCCAGCTGTTGGACAATTTCAATTTTCAATTCGTTAATGAAGTCATTTCACCTCATCGTGATTAAATCCGATTGTTTTATCGCATTACTACTCACTTCGATCGCGAACAATGAAGTAGTGGATATTGTGATCAGTATCTGGGTCTCGGGCCTGCAGAGTGAACACGTGGGTATTGGGTGGTGCATTCAACTGTACCACTGCCTGCATCGGCAATGGCTTGTTTATGAAGTACGGTGGCTCGTCGTTTACGTCCTTGATGTTGATTATCACACGCTGATTGTCGGTGTCTAGAATTGAAATCCTCAGTTACAATCACAATCTATGATTTCCGGGACGCGTGATTAGAGGGTGTGGCAGTATTTGTTTTAAGTGATAAACATTTTCATGGCAAAAAAATATTGGTAAATGTAAAAGCTCCAGAAACAACAGTAGCGAATTGAAATTTTGAATTTCCAATTCGGTGGGCATTTTTTCAATGGGAGAGCTCCTATTTTCTTTTGCCATTTTTTTGTGTAAAGTAAAAGTGGACATCAAACGTCATAATGTTTACACTAAAAGAAATATATATTTTTTGTTTAACAGAAAAAATTGAAGAATTTATAACTTCTGGATGATTGATTTTGTGGAAATTCAGATGGTAGGTTCAGTATTTAAGGCTTTCTGATTTTTAATTTCAGATGATACTCTATAAAATTAATCATACAAGATTTGTAAATGACCAATATCGTCTATTCGATCAAAAATAAATGTCATTAAAAAGACGAAATTCAATTATTTTCATGCTAATGTTTGTTGCTATCGTTTTTGGAGCAACTGGAAAAAAACGTCCAAGTTTTCCGTCCAATGCCTGTAGTACTTTAAAAAATAATGCCACTCCCCCTTAATGTGATTGTGCTATCCTGCTGTTTATTACCCAAGCTTAAGCTTGCGGCTAATATATGTCAATTAATGATGTTTCCATTTGCATGCAGTGTGAGGTATTGATTCGTTGCTACTTACATTGAAGCTCTTTTGTTGCCAATGAGATTTGTGAATTAAAAGTTTGTGATTTTTTTGAAAAGAGAAAATCATGGATTAGTTTTGCATTTCTGTGCTATTTCAGGTATAACTGGCAGAATTGTAAACCAAAGCGTTCTTTAATTTGTGATAATCATAGTGTTACCACATTTGTTCATTGAATGTGGGGCTTAAGAAATTAGGGTTCACCGGAAGATGCTTCCAAATCGTTCTCTATATTTTTAGCTTTGGCTCGAACTATCCACCCAGTTATACCTTAAATTTTTCTAGTCTAAATTTAGTTTCGCAATTTAGTGGTTCAGTGGAATAACATCATAAGTAGATCAGTATATTGAGAGTAGACCGGATATGTTGAGATACTTTTTGCGTATCGTTCAAATTCGATTTTTTTGTTGCAAATATAGAGTTTTTGTGATCGAAAATTCCGTTTACCGATTTTTGCCTTTTGGGTTAAGCATGACGAAAATTTGTCAATGCATTTTATCGGACATCCCATTCAATTTATATCAGCTAAAAAAAACCGATATCACTGAGGAGTTACCGCTCGTTTCGATAAAACATCAACTTTGATTCATTTCTCTTCCATGAATTGGGAGCGTGACATACAGAACGTAGACCGAAGAATGACATCCACGTCTGCTACAATATTTTTTTCACTTCTGTTTTACTGTTTGTAACTCAATTTTAGTGAAATATTACCAGTGAGTCGGGGCTTTGGAATATTTCTTATTGGAGTTATCTCGGTGGAATTGATTTGAGAGTGTCGGGGTGGGAAGATAAATTTAGGATTCAGATTGGCTACCGGATGTCCGTATGTAGGTCTGGCTGAATGTAAGTGCCAATCAGTATGTCTTTGCGAGCTTCGATGGAGTGGTTTCTATTTTATTCTGGTATTTATAACCGGCAGAGGTTGATGTACACTGAAATTCAATGGAAATGGGAATCAATGGGCATTAATTATTAACGGAGAGGAGTTCCTAGGAGTGATTATTTGAAAATAGTTGTAATGCGGCCGGAGAGACGTGAAAATAGGTTTGGAGACGAAAACATATATATCAAACATCTGACATAAGATTGCGTAAAGGACTGGAATTCCAATAACATAAAAAAAAATCTGTGAATTATAATATTCATTGAAATTTTAACCACAAAACTTTTCAACTCATCATATTGCAAACATTACTTACAACAAAATTGTGAGAGATATTTTTATTGTCGTTGGAAAACTTTCCTCATTATATGACACATGTTTACGTGAAGAACGAAATAAATAAATTGCAGAAAAGAAAATTTTATAATTTCTGTAATATTGAAATAATCTGCATCTTATTCATAGCAAAAGAACCTTTCCGTTTTAAAGGACGTACAAAAATTTGATAAAAAAGTTGAAAAAGTTTCCTCGTTACTGCACAATTTCCATCGGCATATTCCATACTTTGTGTCCACTTAAAATGGAAAAATGCTACTCAGTTATGACAGAAAAAAAAACTATCGTAAAACATCCTTTTCGCTATTTGGGCATCGCATGCTTTGTCGTAATTCCGTACACAGAAACTGAGTCACGTTAAAAAAAAATAAAACGGCAAAAAAGTTCCCTCTTTGTTAAATGGAATATGGTTGTCATTTTTCGGGTTAATTCGTTTAACCGCTGATGCTCGGGGCCTCTCTCTGCTGAGGCGACAAGTCAAAGCTTATTTCGCATTGAATTCAATGACGAATGAGGAAAGGGGTAACGACAGTTGTGCTTTAATTAAAATTTTTGTTCAGTGTCACAAAAGTGTGCGAAAGTACCACTGTTCCACTTGTTTCTGAAATGAAAGAAACTTTTTATATGCTCGCATAAACTCGATGAGTTCATTAGAATCAATTGAATTAAAACTTCCCTGACTCCAGTACTTTCCGACTTATATTTCCCCAAACAGAATTAAATAGTAAAAATTTAAAATACAATATTCTCACCAGCTGATAACCTTATTTCGTAATTCCACTGAACTCTTGAAAATATATAAGATAAGGCCCACAACCATGAAAATGAAAAGAAAATGAAACTAAAATGCTCGTGTGTTTGTTTGTAAATGAAAATAATACCGTCGTTGAATCGACAGGGATAAGCGTCTGGATAGAGGAGACACCAAGAATCTGTCAAGATTTCCAGAAAAGTAGAACATACCATTAAGAATCCAGAAAAGAAAGGAAAAATGTAACGCGAGAATAGAATAGTACATTTTGACACTAGGCCGTGAAGAACTTTTCTGGCAAATATGAGATTACAGGACGAGCCGAAGGCGAGTTCTGTAATCATATGAGGCAGAAAAATTTTTCACAGCCATGTGTCAAACAATATTTTTTGTCAGGACGTCTGTGGGCGTCGTTTCACGGCCGTGAAGTAGTGCTTTACGGACTGAGTGACAAAATATATAAATTATGTGGGACCCTCAATAGCAGATTTTCCCATTGTTGGATAATATTCCCATTATGGCCAAATTGAACTCATAATATTTTTCATTCAATTAATCCGTCTAATTCCGTGAGTGGACTATAATTTTGAGTCATCAATTAACCACTCTTTCAAATTCATAATTTTCAATATCTTTGAAACAAATAATACACCCTTAGAGAACCTACACTAAAAGTTAAAACATTGACGAGCGTCAACTAATTAAGAAATGAACTGATCAATAAGTCGAAGATTGGAATGTAATTGTTTTAAAGAACCCGGAAAATAAAAAAGTAACAAAAACTTTCACTTGAACGTTATTGACGGATGAAAAAAAAACCCTTGACTTGTAAATTTTTTCTCTTAAATCTCCAATTTTCAATTTTCATTCGATTTCTATTTCTAGATTAATGAGAAACCTCTCCTTACTCTGATTAGTAATCGTAACCCAAAAGTCAATTGTCTTCTCTGGTCCAAGTTCCTCATAATCCCACTTCTGCTTGACCTTGACAGAGCCATTAGTCATAACCGTGACCCACGGGTTCTCATCCCTGATCTTGTAAGCTTCCTTCTCAGTCTCCTTCTCAAGCGAGAAAACGATCTTCCCCTCGACGTCGCCCTCGGACTCCAAGAATTCGACCTTCTTCGTGGGCCTGACAGCCCTAGTGACTCTCCTCTTCTGAATTCTGTGAACCACCGGCTCCTGAACTACGGGCTCTGTAGTCAAAAACTTGACAACCGCCCTGGCAGGTCTCAAAGTGCTCCTACTAGGTGTCCTCAGATCATGAGCATCAATCATCACCTCGAGTTCGCTGTCCTCATCAACGCCAACATCTGGCTCACCGGCGAGCAGCATCTCCCCAGTCTGTGGCACAATAATCACCACATTTGTTGGTGTAATCAACTTATAAGCAACCTTATCCCCATCGGCATCCTTAGCAGACACCTTCCCAATAGTGGCAAATCTCTTCCACTTTGGTGCTCCATCCCTCTCAAGTGTTTCCACATTTATCGGCCGCAACTCGAAACTATACTCCTCGCTGTCAAACTCCGGACTGTTATCATTATCATCCAGAACATTAACCATACCAGTGATCTTTGAAGTGCTGATATAATTGGCATCGGATGCATGAATGATTACTGTATACACTTTCCTAGCTTCTCGATCCAAAGGCTTGGCTGTAACAACTCTCACCCCTTGGCTTGGCCTCTTGAGGGTCAGGTTAAATCCAGTTTCCGTGGATGTCTCCTCGGTAAGGGCAAATGCACGTTCACCAGAATCATCTGGCAATATTGTATAGTGCACGGGAAAGCTACCGTACGCGTGTAATACTGGAAATTCATCGACAACAGTGCCTGCTGGTGAATTCTCAATGACTCCACCGTGTCCCAATTCTTCGTGGGAGAATGTCAACATGTTACCACGATTTATAACGAACAAATGTACATCGTGGATTTCCGTCCTATTCAACAATTCCTCGAGGACGAGCAGATTAACTGGTTTGTTTACTAGTGGTGTGAGATCAGAGGTTGTCATCACCATTCCATTATCAAGAACTGTGAAGTACTTGGAGAAACCCGTCTCGAGTAGGTGGTAGTTCGAGGCGTGTCTCTTGTCGTGTTTCAATTGCATCACTTCGTAGCCGGGGTATACGTCGTGGGGCACCACTGATACTTTAGCATTTGTTGGTGACGTGACTATCGTCACCAGGAGGATCACTCCCACGATTGTATGCCACATTTTGCCGGTTGTTACCTAACCACGGGGGAAGCCGGTACTAGAGCATGGATGCCAATCAGTTCTGTAACAGAAACGGGAGGTGTGATTAATTATTTGGAGGAGCTTTACCGAAGGGGATAGGAAGAAATTTTCATTTTTGATTTTTTACTTTTGGAGAACTGGCACTTTTCATTCAACCGGTCAACTTGGCAATCCGCCAAAACGGATTTTGTTTCTGTTAAATTTTTTTGTTTGATTGGTTTGAAGTGCTGTTATCCATACTTTGGATTATTTAGTCTGTCAATATTATTGATTACAATATAATAATAACGATATTTACTAATATTCGTTAGCGTTATCATACATTACATTTTAATATTTAAACATCAAGGTTTTCCATCTGAAGTTTGCAATTCTTAAGGTATTTACATATTTCGTCAATATATTTCAAATGTTTTGCATGTGTGCATTTTTTATAATAAATGGCGCATAGCAATTTTATTTTTTGAGACGGACCAAAAGATTGAATCTTTCGATTCACGGTTTGAGCGGGACCAGCGGTCGTGCAAGTAAATTTTCTTACGAGTAGAAAATTGCGATTATTAAGCGAGTTGAATCATCTTCAAAAGGTTCCAATAGGGGTCTAACAATCAAAGGTGTGGTCTAGAGTAGAATCGTCCTGTTGTCCTTTTTCTGAGATGGGCCCTTCAAAGATTCTTCATCTTTTTCAAATTGATAATCTTCTTGTGTAAAATAATTCATCATAATTTTCAATGTTAATTATCGTTGACACAGTCTATTTAAAGGTCAGATGTAGCATAATTATTCTGTCGCCAACCCTATTGTCATTCTGGACCAGAGAATCCATGATTTTCTTCCGTTGATAATCCGGATTTTGGCCTCGTAAGAAAATTTACTTGACAGAGATTTATTTTGTTCTCAGTGATAGTTCTTCGGAAACATCTGGATATTCATTATCGCTGTAAAATAGCCTAACTGACCCCAGTCCAAACTCCATTGACGGTCATTGCCAAGTGACAATAGCCCCCTGTGGGTCCCATATCCACTGGGTCCCATATAGCAACTATATTGTCACCACCGGAAGCAACAACCGTCGCGTACAAATTCACGTATTGTTACTCAGTAACCCCTCCCAGTTGTCATTTGATTTTATTCTCGCCTCGAGTTACAGTGACGTCTGTCTTTATCTTGCGGCAATTGGACCGGACGTGAGATCACCCGCGGGTCGTTTAAACCTCATGAGAGAGAACGGAAAGGGTCGAAAAAGAAAAATATATACGGGGGGAAAAAAAACTGAGTTGTTGAGGCCGCTGTAATAATCGTCATAACCAGGCGTTTAAGACGCCATTGAGGGGAGGACAGTAAGCAGATGCTGGAGTGGGGAACTCTGAAGGGAATTATATTCAAGTCCCGAAGAAACACGACACCTAATCCGCATCTTGAAACGTATTAAGTGACTGCCGTCAGCTGGCACAAGCCGGAGGCAAGCCGTCGAGTTTTATATCGAAAAACGATACATTGAGGGCACATCGTGACTTGTTGAGATGCAGATATTTTGTTTCAGCCTTTTTTTGCCAGTCGCCCATGCAAATTTATGTAAATGCAGGTTCAGTGCACGATTTGGGCATTTGTCGAAGATCAAGTGACTACATTTGTACAACATTACTAGAACGAATCGAAAATAACGTCGAATAGCGTTTTTGATTTTTGAGTATTGAAATTTCTAAGTTACTGGAAATTTGACAGATGTCTGAAATTTGGGAATCATTTTAAGATAATGAATAAATTTTAATGAGCTTGAATTATCGAATCGACTAATTCAAGTCGGAAAGTTTTGAATTAATTCGTGTAAACGTGGATCCATGGTTTTCACTAGATGGTATTACAAATGAATATGTGAATTTTGAGTGATTATTACTTTGAAGATTCCGGCAGCACTAGATCCCCAGTACTAGTTAATATTGTTGTTCTAATTAATGTATAAAATTCCACACCAGTAATTGAGAATTTAAATGAACTACCAAAAATTCCTGTAAAGTCGAGGTATTTTCTGAATATCTGCTGGTGATCTTCAAAAATGTAATGTTCTGTATTTTCTCTTCGTGTATAGTTTTTAGTGAATCGGATTAGCGATCGAGAATTTTTGAAGCTACGTTTGACTTGTAAATATATCCGCGAAAAAAGACTGGATAAACGAGAACTTGTCGTTTTTTTCATTATGAACTGATATTGTTAATAATATTTCATGAAGGTAAAAAACAATTGCCAAAGACATTATCATTGATATAATATATGGCCTCTAATTAGAGATGAAAGAGCTCGGAAATTCAGAAAATCTTTCAATTATTTCAGAAATGACAGTTTCTATTTTGTTCCATGTTTTTAATACACTTGGAAATATTCGGGGGAAATATTATTCAGGGGGAATGTACATACATGCTTCCGCGAATCACGCTGCCAATACTGTGATTTTTTATTTGCATTTGAAGGGCAAATCAATCATCTTTTCGCTCAGTTGGGTAGAAAAAAATGAACAGAAAAATATTCTTTTTTTTTCGAGAGACTGGCCAGATCATTTATCATATTTGATGGAGACTTTACATAGGGATGAAAAGAATCTTTCATTCGGAAAATTATCGATTTATTGAGAATTGAATAAACCTGCAGATTTTCATTAAATATCCTGTTAAATGCGGGGAAAATTGCGGGATTTACCGTACCGCATCAGTAAAATTTGTTGCCTCCTTCATAAAAATTTCTAGATGTGTACATAATTGTTTGGAAAAATAGTAAATTTTCCAATGCGATTGGGTATCTTTTCCCGAACGTCGAAAATGCTATACGATTACTAAACTGAGCGGTAAGTTTTACCAAAAAATTCTCTTCGTCTATGTATTATTCGATTGATCAACATTTCTCCTGAAATTGAAAAAAAATGTAGTTTCAATATCCCGAATAAATAGGGACAATTTGATGCTGTGTGTGGCACGTTCCAGTGCACTCACTCCGGATTGATCGACAGTGTCATTCAAAAGAAAGCTCTTGAATTCAGATGAGAGAGCGAGAGAGTGAGAAAGATGTGGTGGGAGTTGAAAAAAAATCGACAGGCGGGAGCAAATCTAGCGCGTTGATAGGCTCAGGTCACGGTAGCTTTGTTCGCACTAGTCTATTGTCCCATTGACAGGAAAAAATATAAATTCAAGGGACGTAGAACACCTCGACAATGTCGCGGCTCGTGTCCATTGAAGGATAAACCGAGCAACAAAAACCGGCCGTCTATATTTTTACAAACGTTAAATCTAAAATTGTAATGCACGAGTGCTTTGGACCTTCCTCTGAGCTCTCACCAAAAGAAATAAATTTATTCAACAAAGGGGGAAAAAAACATAAGAGTATACTTTTGCGCTCTATTCACTGCAATATCAGCGCTCCACTGACAATGAAACTTTTGATGTTTGGGGAGAATACGCGATGTTGCACGTGTTTTCATTTGACGAATTTTTTGACAAGTGGGCCACCTATTTTCATCATGTTCACTAATTCATGCGAGTTTTTGCTTTCCCGGTTCCTGTTTTTTTTTGGTTTTATAATTTTTTCCATCACGCTGTGTCGGAAAAGTAAATTTTCAGTCACTCTCCGCTTCGCGTCGACTGACTGGAAAGTGCTTTTTCGTCACATGGAGATGAGATAGTATATTTCGTAACAAGTGAAAAAAAAATGGTTTTTGGCGAGTGGGAGGTTTATATCACGAGCCGAAGGCGAGATGGCGAAGGCGAAATGGTTAATCCATCGAATATTCTAATGATCTATATTAAAAAATATCGTACGCGCAAATAAAATCATTTGCACCTCAACAATAACAGGCAAAAATATTTTTGTGATGCATAGAAATTACATTTCGGAGAAAAACTAAAATTTGACAATCTCAAAATTAAATATTTTCAACGCTCCCAGGTTCCTGTAAAAACTGAATAATTGATGAATGCAAATTGCTAAAGTTATCTGCATAATTAATTGAATTATTTGATTATTCATGTTTGAAAATTGTGTTTACCCAAACTTTCACTTGTTGACATGGTCTGTCTCCCCCTTGTCAACCCTCAAAAACCTTCAAAATGTGTTGAAACATAAAATTGAATTGAGTGCATCATGATGAAGTGTACGAAACGAGTGTACGTTACAAAGCTGATTTGCGGACGTATATCCTCGACGTTGTGGGCTATCGTTGGAGCCCATCCCCTGTTCCCGGCCCTTCACACTATACAACCCTCATGCATACCCGCTCCTAAAGGGTAAACGAGAGTCGTGTTCTGTCCACTGGCCAATGAGATACGCGTTCACGTCGATAAATCGTCACGTGGATACGTCTAGCCGTACATACAACACGTCAAGCGTCTGCTTCAACATCTCCCCCCTGCTTTTCACGCCAACCATGACACGCACGTATCGCGCAAATATTTCATGAACCCCTGATGACAATGCCTCACTATGCATTTTCAATGGTGGATAACAAAAATTCCGCTGGAGGGGCGAGGGGGAGGCCGGAGCAGACTGGACGATGGAAGTTAAATAAATTGGAGACCAACAAGTCCTCGGGGATTATCACAACGAGAGCGTACATCATGGTCACAATTTCCTAACTATGTTCCATTCTACGCTGTTAGAAAAATATTTCTGCAATTTCCACGAAAAAAAATCTGGTCATTCATTTTAACCACTCATTTACATGACATTTCCATGTATTTTTTTTATCGAAAACCGTTTGAATTCTGGAGTACTCAGTGAAGTAGCAATTTTCAGGGTTAATAAACCTATATGGGAATGTGTGTGACGGGTTGTTCGTTTATTTAAATCACACTTGACAAATTATCAATTTTTTCAATGCACATGGTGAGGAACATTCAGTAGAAATTACCGTTCCGTTATATAATCGTGCAGTATTCTAGCCGTTCGGGGAATGTTACCGGGCCACGTCAGTAAAACTTGTTGACCCCTCAATTAAAATTTTCTAGATGTATGTATACTTTTTGTTGACTGCTCAATAAAAGTTATCTAGTTTTCCGCAAAAAATTCCCCAACTTGTCAGTAAATTTGTTTACCCCTCACTACAAATTCTCCAGACGTGAACATAATTTTTGTTAAAAACAGTGACTTTTAGTTGGCCATGGGGTCATTTTTTCCGAATGTGGAAAACATTACACAATGCCAAACGGAAGAGTAATTTCTAATAAAAAAAATTCTCTCCGTACATAAAAAAAATTGATCGGCTAAGGCCATCGTTTCCCTGAATTCAATATTTCGGAATTCTATTGCCAGCATCCATCGAAATGTTGTCGCAGTCTCTCACTCAACCCAAATATCCACTCAACCGAGACGCAATTGCGCTAAATGTTCACATCGTATTCATCTCCTCCCACTCGCCTTAAAAATCGGCGCTCAATCGTTGCAACAGAATTATGTCCATGCAGCTTCAATGACCTTCAGCCAAGTGAAAAAATTCAGTTGACTGGAAAGCCGAGCAATTGGATGCTCCCGATGGTTGAATGCTCGTGCGAGATGATGCATCAGTGTTTACAATGACCAGACGCCAGGATATATAGATCAGCAAGCAATCCTGGTGTCTATTTGTAACGGTCTTTAATCAGACTGACGTGCGGTTCGTTAATTGATCGCATGTCCTGGTACATTGTGTATCAACGAAGCGTGCAAACGAACTCCCCGAGTATTCAACTTGGGCGCTGTATGTGTGTGTGTGTGTGTGTGTGGGGCTCTGCATACAAAAAAATTGTAATCAAGAACAAAAAAGTGAAAGAGTTTCACTCTCACGCCTTTTTCCGGTTAAATCGACAAACCCTCATGATTTTTTTCCCCTTTTTTTCAATTCCTATTTATTTTAATAGTCAGCTTTACAGGGAAAGAAATTTTTTAGCAAAAATTACCGTTCCATTTGGTAACCGTGGTAACCTTTCAACGTTCAGAAAAAATGACCCAACCGCATACTAAAATTCACTATTTTTAACAAAAATTTTGGACACGTCTAAATAATTTTTAGTGACGAGTAAATCAATTTTACTGACAAGTTGGGGAATTTTTCATGGAACACTAGATAAGAATTATTAAGACGGCAGCAAATTTTACTGACGGATTGAATAATTTTGATGGTACCCCTCAATACCTTTAAGTAAGCAGTCGACAAAATTCACTGGAGTGATACGATAATTTTCCCCGACCGGCCAAAATACTATACGATTATATACCGGAAAGGTAATTTTTACTGAATTTTCCTCTCCATGTAGTTCGATTCGTGCTCAAATTTTGCACGACTGCATTTTTACGGCTTTATCTCCGCATTTTTCTTGAATATGTGCGTTTTTCTTCAATTAGGACCTGGCTAGTGTTTTAATTGAAATTTATTCGATGATACTCGAGTTTTTATTGAATTTTAAGATCAGTTATTATATTTTATTCAATTTTTTTTATCGAAAAATATTGCTGAAGTCAATTATAAACTGCCAACTAAAATTTTGCTGTTTATGAAGATACAAAAATCCAGATAGGTCACTATAATTGGACTTTGTGAATTTCATCGTCACCGTAAAACGGTATATGATTTTTTAATAGAAGAATAAAAAATAGGAGCTCCGGCAGTGTCGATATTCAATTTGTTCTAGTCATACCGGTTGACCCAAGGGAAAGGGAGAATGTAATGTGAAAAATGGAGGAGACACGTGTCTGGATGTGTGCGTAGCGAATCCTGTAAATTTTTCCGGATCGAATCAGTCATCTCCGGGTGCTACACCCGGGGAATTCCACCCGTGATTCCTGGACGCCACGAGAATGGACGTCAACCCGCATATGAGCCGTAGACAACAATTGGGTGAGTTTTTTATTACATGTATTCTCCAGAACCAAATTTTGAGTTCATTTGAATTTTCAGTTTGACTTGAAAATCGCCACTCAAGAAAAATAGGATAGAATAACTGATAAATTTGATGAATAAATTCTATTGATTTTTTAAGGAACTTCTATAGAGAACTTTATTGATTGCTAGCCGATATTTACATATAAAATTCCCGATAGAAACAATTTTTTGGACGACTCTTTTGACTAAAACCATTTGTAGGCTTTCGACTCTTTCCTTCCCTTTTTATTAAAAAAATAATTAAAAATGGTCAGAAAAATTACTAATTCCGGAATTGGAGGATAAATAGCTCAAGGAATGTGAGCTATTACTCCCCATCGGGAGTTTCCGCTCCTCCCCCATTATTTCAGTGCCAGATATTTCTGGCCTTCTTACACATGTATTTATTTCTGTTTTGTCAATGCAAACCCCTTTGTCCCCGCTCGCGTAAACACAAAAAAAAATTATCAAAGCATAACGCGTGAACGGTGCACCGTATTTCCACAAGCTTCCGGTAAATCACAACTTCAGGGCCGGCCGGATGTGAGCACCTATAAATGAACGAGAGTATGGGCGCCTCGTGAAACTCTTGGGCTGCGCCCTCTCCTTCCGCACACGTCCAACAAAACCGTATACTTTGTAGCGTGGAATGTACAGATGGGGGAAACATGCAGCGTTTTAGAGGATGGTTTAGACACCGGAAGGTAACAACCTGTCATCAAATTTGAATATAAACGAGGTAGATATCAACAGTCTAATTTTATGGGACGGAGGGATTTTGGTAGAGGCATTCCATGGGATTTACTTTTTTGGTAATGAATGGGAGATAATCATCTGATCTGCGGGGATCGGATCATCTCTAATAGTTTATCGTCGCAAAGGGAGAGAATTCCTTCCTTTGAAATGAAATAAAGAGTTGATGACATACCAAATATCAATGGCTATTTTGTTTATTATTCGGACAAGACAGATTTTTTTTTTAATCCTTTTGGAAATTTGGTTACACTTCCGTTGACGAAAAAATATCGTAACGTACAAAACAATATCTCTTTCTACGGTTTCTCCTTTTATCACTAGCAAGAGTAGAATATTAAGAGAAATCACATGTCGTTTAAATTGCACTCTTTGTGGGCTTAAATATGGAGAAGGCCAGGATAGACATTCTGTCGATATTCCGAGAAACAATTCCATGAATATTGATATTTCAGTTAAGCATGACTTCGTGAACAAACAATTTGCAAGTCTCTGGAAAATCGATACATCAGTCCGCTCATTAAAATCGCAACGGCTCACTGAATTCTCACAGAATCGCAAGAAAATTGGGAATTCATTTGAATACAACATTGACTTTTTTAATATCTCTAATGTACCAACAATACACAAACAAATAGTCAGCATTTCCGCTGACATTTAAAAAATAATCATTTACAATCTCAACGAGATCATTATTGAAGCAAATAGTTAAGCCATGAAAATTTTAATTATCTTTCTTTATTTATATAAATTTAAATGGAAAAGAAGATATAACATTCGAAATTCACTGGGATACTTCTTGAATTCTCCACCATTTGCACTATTGCAAGAATACATGAACTACTCCTAAACAGTTATGAACTCTGCTCCAACATATGCACATGCATAAAATAGAAATCGAAGGGAAAAATGTGTTTACGACTAGTCCGGACACCGCCCCCCGGTCGATTTTCCACATCCCTACGGACCCGCAATTGTCCCACGGTGCAAATCCCCGATAATGCCTCCAATTACCTGTACAAAAAAAACCCCCGATTTCCTTTCCTGGAAAAAAAACCCTATAACATAAAAAAACCCATAACTTGTGGAAATACTCGCTGTGAATCGTCAACGGCAACGCCTGTCTCGTTAGAGGTTCCCAAAGTATAATTTTTTTCCTATTGTCCTCCTTTACTCTTATTCTTTCTTTGACAATATTCAATTTAAAATGAGTGATGTATCAAAAGTTTTTGTATCGCGACATACTCATATTCGATTTTCAAAATAAGTTATTTCTCAGTCAATAAAGAGGCCATTTTCTGCTAATTTTTTATAACGTAATTGAAGAACATCAAACAGATCCTTTCCTTGCCACCTCGTCAAGTGCTAAATGTCATTCTTTCTCGGGGTAATACATTTATTACCCCCTTTTTATTTATATGCATCAAAAACCTAAAATTTATTTACCGTACAATGACCTGGCTGGAGACGGTCGAATGAAATATAAATAAAAAAAAGTTGGAGAAAATACGGTAATCCTGTTGAAAATAACTATTTATTCACGAAAATAAAAATTCCAATATTTGACTGATTTTTTTTCCATCAAAAAATGACTATAAATATTCTAGTAGTGAAATAAAATAAATAATCAATAATAATGCCGATGGCGATCTTTAACTTTGTAAAATAAGCAATTGTTCCTAATTACTATTGCGAAGAATTCAGCGAGTGAAGAAAGACTCGAATATCCTAGCCAATTCCTTCATATAAAATATAAAAATTTTCGTTTTCAGAAAGTATTTCACAATTTCATCGTGGCTGACATTTCCTAGTGAAAAAATACCATCGACAGATTGATAAAACGATCTCGAAGCTCTCACAGTGAGATTTTTAGATTAAATATTCAATTCAAACAAATATTTCTAAATTACTCAATCGAAAACTCCTATTATTATTATTTTCGGGGTAACAAACGTCACTTGATTTGGGAAATGTTGCCGCCACTGAAACTCTACCCCCAAAATATAAATTTTCCCATCTCTACTCGTCAGTATTCCATTTAAACCTCTATTTACTCTAAATTTTTTGTTCTCCAAGTGTCGAGTTACTCCTCCTACTGTGGGAATATTCAAAAGTTGTGGTGGGGGATTTATTAGTCCGATTGAGTTAGGCGTTAGAGACGTACTAACGAGACACTGTGTGCTGGGTCAGAAAATGACTTCTTCCTTTCTTTATTCTCCCTTGCTGTGAAAATGTCCGTGACATCAGAGGGACCCACGAGCGCCAGCTGCGGGGCCCGGGGTTGTTGAGGCATCGAACGGCGGCGGGCGGGCACTGGGGATAAAAAATGACCTCGAGCCACGGGGACAAAGTGAAAAGGGTCAATGAGGGGTTACAACGAAAAACTCAATAAAATGATAATCGAGAGGAGTCGTTTAGAAGACTCAGCGAATCTGAAAATACTCCGGTGGCTTTATTTCAGATTCAGATAAAACGATAACTGAGACCGTGTATGGTGCACATTGGTATAAAAAAGAGAATTCTGAGCGGTTTATACGAGATGAAAGGATGGGATGTGATCAAAGAAAATATTTTACAAAATAAAACAAAACTACCTCTTTGTTAGTCATGTTTGTTTATGGTGGAACTTTAGGAAGAAAATATTTCTTGTTCGCAAGCTTTTCATGAAAACGGTTTTTTTAGGAAATCCACTCGTGTCAGGTTCGACCGTAATTTGAAATAAAATTTTAGAGATGGACATTTTTCGTTTGTTATTTGAGAATTTTCTTCATCGAAACTGTGACGGTAATTACGTAATTACTGTCATATGATTTTATTTCGCATGATAAGGGATTCATCGATTTAATTATGGCATTTTACTTGAATTGTTTCAATTTAATATAATGAAAAAAAAATATATCCCCGTCTGAAAATGGGGTGCCAGGATTTTTAGTGTGGATGAGAGAATTATCATGAGTAATTTTGAAAAATCGGTTCTTTTGTTGAAACGAGATTAATTCAATGCAAAAAGAAATCTGTAGGAGAAGGAAAATAAGATTATCAGGGCAGAAGAAACTGTAGTTATTATTTATTTGTATTCATTGTTTATTTATTTTACGAACCGTCTGAAGTTAAGACTTCCTCAATTCACCGTTTGAGATCATAAGTCAAATTAAAATTTGTCTTTCTTCGAGTGAACATCAAAGGAAAAAGCCCCTTGATTCTTCATTCAACCAAGACATCCCTGGAAAACATGTTTCTACTATATTTTCTGACAAATCATTCCCCGAACAAAGAAAAAAAACTAACCGTCGGAGAACAAACGATCGTGATTGGACCTCACGAGCAGAAAAGGTGACAATCAATGATCATAAAGATGGCGTATCTTTCTGTTCTTCTGCGTTTCCCTCGACAGCCTGTCTTTTCCAACCGGACCAATGGGGTCGTCAAGGCGCACGCCCGAACGAACTAAGGTCGAAACCGGGGAATAAGCCGACACCGCAACCATCATCAGCCGTTTTATCCCACTCGCATCGTCGCCCCCTTAAGTTCAAGTGCAAATATGAAATAAAATTCGAAGCCACGCCAAAAAGCGAGCCACCTTGCCTCTCCATACGACTTCATACGACGCTCAAAGAACTCACGCATTTTATTAAAAATACCATGCCCGTCACGTCGCGTATTGAGGAGAAATTCCTGGTAGGGAATGGTTCGAATTTGCTCGATTACCCACGAGCCATTGTCATTCGCATGAAACCATCTGTCCGAGAAATATTTCATCCCCAATGTGAATTCTATTGTTTATAACGCGGGGGTTGAGGCACACGGGACGATTCGATAGTAGATATATGAGAATCAGAATCTTGGATATCGAGAAAACCCAATTATCGCTCAGATCCAGCAACAAAAATATCAAAATAAAGTCAGCACACGACGTCGCACCATAAAATTTCCCTTTCCGATTAGCTTTTTCATGGCACTCCCCATCATTCCATCTCGATATTTGGCTCGTCAACTTGCAAAACAACGTAAAAAAATTTCAACCCCCGCTTGCCCAATGACTTGAGCATTCCCGAGAAGATCGCCCACTCACCCTCCCGTCATCAAAACTCTCAAACGGTCATCCCCGATCCCGGAACGACGGCTCACGCTTGCGCTTCCTTTGAATTCTCTCCAGATTTACCCACAACACTATACCTTTTCTGCGACAATTTAGCGCGCGTCGGCGCGTCCCTCGTAAAATATTTTTCGGGGTGAGCGTCCCGAATCACCGATAGCGCCCACCGAGAGAGATGGAGACAGGCCAGACGTGCGATAGGACATTGGCCCGGTCTTTTGAAGCAAGGGCAGACAAAGAGAGCGCAAGAGCCTCCGCAAAACACAGCGAGTGAGCCAAGGGTTCGTAGAACCCCTGCGGAGACACCAATGGGGGAGAGCCAAGTTCTCTGGGGTGGAAAGTGCCGAGAGAGACGGCGACAAAAGATACAGAAGAAAGGAAAAAAACACTCGAGGCAGGCATTGCGCCAGGAGAGAGAGAACGAGTGAGAGAGGGACGGAGGGGGGGGGGAGGGAGGGAGGGAGGGAGGGAAAGGAACAAGACGAGAAGTACGCTACTTGGATTGATTGAGAGAAAAGCCAAGAGACGACGCGGGGGTTGTAGTTGTGCGGTGTAGTAGTGGTGGCGGCGACGACCCTACGGCTGTCAATCGATATGGGCTGCATGCGCCCCAAAGCCACTCTCTCGCTCTCCGCTCGTTTTGCCATTCTCGTTATCTCACTCTCACTAACGTCAATGATTTTACTACCGCAGGCACGTTAGGATTATTAATACCCGCACGTCGAGCCACTAGCTAGTGGAAGATTCTTGGGGTGAGATTGTCTCTGGCCATTGCCAAAGTAGCTGGGGGAGAGGTGGAGACATCGAGACATCTCGTTTTGCAGAGTATAAAACACTAGGAGCTTTTATGGAGATGGGTGTCAAGAGAGTTGGCGGATTTTATTGGGCATTCTTCGGTTGGCGCATATTCTTGATGTCGAATTAAACGTCAGATTTCAATGAGAGGGGCCTGAAAGGGAGAATTTATGAGAGAAGGAGAGAGAGAGGGAGGTGAAGGGGTTAATTACGGGGAATGACTTCGCTAGCACTGAAGAAACCGAGTCTAGCTGACCAGGTGGTAAAATAGTAATTAAAGGAATTTGCAAGATACTTTTTTGGGTCAGAATAATTATGGAATCGAAAATTCGGGGAAATGTGTTAATTATGGGTTATTTATTTGGCATAACCGTGAAGAATTTCTTATTTTTAGCCAACTGGAGTTGAGTTAATGAGGAAAATTTAGGAAACTTTGGGCAGTGAAGTTTTGGGGGACAAAGACCCTTCGTTGGGATGCCGATTGAACATTATCGGATTTTATCTCACTAACTCCATTTTTTAATCCAAGTTAAGGGATTTCATTTTTAACTTTTTGAATAATTTTTCAATAGAAACAATTAGAAAGAAGTCATCGTAATTTTTCTATAGTGACAAAATTAGATTAATGGATTACTTTTTTATTTAGATGGATATGATCAGACCTGGTTGATTTGATCTGCTATCCTTCCGAATTAACCATATTTCTCAAGTTGGATTAACTGTCAGATTTCAATTCAATAAGGATAATTTATGGAACTCCGGGATTATGAGATTTAGAGGGAATTGGGTAGAAGGGAAATTGGAGAATTTTGCCAGAAAGGAGATTCAATTTGTTTATTAGCAGGCGGGGTCGGCTGCATCATTAACGGAATTTTTTGTCACTTTATTTTTATACTATTGGTGCACGAAGTTCATTAGCGGCGGTGATTAAAATACGAAGGTAGGTTTTTAGGGTAATTAGCAAACAATATTTTGTGGTGAATTTTCTTAGTTTTTTATTTTTAGCGACGTTTTTGAAGTTTTTACGATCTTAAGTTTTAGATCCTCCTGATAATCTTTCTTTGACACTGAGAGAACTGAAAACTAAAATTAACTGGCGGCATAAGTTTTCAGGTAAGCTGATTTAATTTGTTTATATCTAGACTGTAATGGATTGTGAGAATTTATAGTCACACACAGATATCATGTTCTGTTTCTCCGTGGTTGCACGAAAGTATTTATGACGAGATATCAAGATTATTTAAATTTATTTTTGTGTAAATTAGGTCTTGCTTCGTGGAGGTCGCGATTTTTGGATGACGAAAATAGGATGAATGTGAATAATATGGAAGACAATCTCAAATTCATTCAATAAGAGTTTTTGAAAAACTCAATTATCGACATTTATAAAAATTCTATTGAATGATATGGTCGAAAAAATGTGCGGCATGAGTAAAAATAGACAAAGCGATTTTTAAACTGGGGACTGTTGGCAGAATTCATACTGCAACTCAAATGCTTCGATCATTTTTATCGAATTCATTGAGTTGTATGACATGTTTGAATTTGACATTTCGTTGACAATCAACCGGATATTACATTTCTTGTGAAAGACCTTCGCAATTTAAAAATATTTGGGGACAGGCTTTTTGGAAGCAAGAAAGGATTGTTCCACATGGAGAGAAATATTCAATGGAAATTGCGGAATGACTCACGTAATTGGCTGGTATGACTCGTTTTCAGTAAATTTCTGTAGGAATGGAAGAGAATAAATCTGTAATTTTCGGCAGAACCTGTAAAATCTAACAGAAATTTCAAGAATCATTACGCTCTATAGTAGAGTAAAATTCTTAGATGTGTAAGAATTTCTACGGAACGTTCCAGAAATATTAAAGAATATGTTTTTAAAGGTCCCCCTCATTGTGACTCATGGCTAGTCATGAGGTCTCGGACGGATGAGTAATTGTCAATGATTTTTTGTCTCCAAATTCATCCAAATTAAGAGCATTATTTAAAAGATAGAACATTTGAATTAAATAGTTGTTGTTATAAAAATTGACAACTCCTAAGTTGCAATTTTTTCTATTTCGTTCGACCTAATGGCTTACAATTGCCTTAAAAAATACGAAAAAGAAACTCCATTGAATTCGTTACCCTCTGATACCGTCGGTTCTCTCCAAGAATCCATAAAATTCCTCGTAAACTCCTCTCAGCAATTCACTTCCACCACTTCCCTCCGATACCATAGAAAATACACTTCTCCGAAGACCTCTCATTTGCGATTAGAATTCCCTCTTTGTACAACCAAAGGACAAAAAACAACAGAAGCGGAAGTGAAATTTTTATGAATATGAATGATGAAAGGGTTGAAGGGAGTGTACAACTGAGATTAAAAATCCATTGAAGGGCGTGTGAACAAAAGAGGGGCTCCATCAAGGACGAGAGATCTTACGGTGAAGGACTCGAAACGGTTTGTGAGGGGTGGCCTCTCGAGAGGAGGAGACCGGAGGTCGTTTGCGCTCCATCGACACCATATGGCGGACATACCAACTTCATATAATACTCCGAATTGAATATGTAAACGACCTTCGAATTTCTCTCCTAGCCAGCTAAATGTGTGCAGTGTGGTATCCTCAATTTTACTCGGCACTTACTCCTCGTCGTGTGATTTTGCCGCCGACGAAAATCACAGAGATGATGAACGGTCACTCCAGTTAGCCGACGGTATACTCACGTCCAATAGGACCTACCCTCGACCATACGTTCACTCTGATTTTAATTAAAAGCTTAGAACTGATGGGTTATCGCGGACGATAATTAATTGGATTTTTACGGATTTTTTGTTTTCATTTTTCACGAAATTTATTTACAAAAAAATTGATTTCACAAAATGAATTCCACCACAGAAATGAAAATTAATCATTTATAGTTATTTTTAATACAACAAGATAAAAAACAATAGCTTTCTATCGGGACGTTGAAAAAATATAATAAAATGAAACAAAAGTTTGTTTTTCGTAATTTGTTGTACAAAAGTCATTACAAAAAAAAATTCACCAAATAATTGCAATCATTACTCGAACAATGTAACTGCAATAATTGGTTGTCAAATTGTTGGATTCAGTCATCCATTAAATTTCTCGCTGAATTAATTAGTGCGGAGCGATGGGTTTGGCAGCTAGTAAATTTAATTGAGGTGGATTCGTTAAAATTCGCCCAATCGATCGTAACCATCTAATGAACGGATGTAAAGTTTACATTCAGAATTGAAAACAGTAAATGAAGATAAGCCATTGGTTGGTATCGCAACAAAATCAAGTAAAATTGATGAGTAACAAAGAAAATTTTTCCATAAAATACCGTCCACTCGATATTCTGTGAGTTCATTCCCTAAAATTCGAACATTTAATTCAATTCCAAAGCCAAATCGAAATCGACGGTTCCGGATTCGCCTTCGGTGGTTTCACTCATTGAAATTGACAGTTATCCACTACCATCACTGTATTTTCCTGCAATCACAACCAGTGTATTATCGTTATTGCAATCGCCACGTAAGCTACGTCAATCCTCACGCCCTCGTGCAATTTTTTTGTCTCCTCCTATTCGTTCATTTCGTCTCATCATTCGAAATCCTCCCCCAGCGCTCATCCCACACCCTGGCCGGGCTCTATTGTCGTTTCTACCCCGAGACGCATCGCCTCGTATTCAGCGCTCGCAACACCTCGGCCGTCCCTACGCTTGTTATTAGCCCCTGCGCCCGCATCTTAATTAAAATAGTAGGAACGCAATTTTTTCGCTAACAAATAAGGGGGGACGTAAAACGGCAGAATTCCTCTGGTGGGTTACTCGTTAGAACCTGGAACGAGTGAGTAATTTCATTTTGTTTATCTATCAATAAACTAATCTGACAAATGGACACGAGAAAAATGAAGTTTGTAAAAAAAATGAAATCAAAAAGCTCCATTGATTTAAGAAGATTCCCGGTTCGTATTAATAAACTCATTTATTTCAGACAATATCGATAAACAAATCCGGTTTGTAATTGAAAACATCCACATTCGATGATTGTCCAATGATGTATGGAATAAATGATAATTACTGAATGTAGTTAATTATGATTTCGATAAAAATTATGAAAATCGACTGACGAGAAAGAAAAATATGAAAAAGCGTATTCAAAGTTAATCTAACATGACATTAATTCCTGGGAAAAACAGGGCTTAAGGGAATTCTCAAAGAAGGATACGAACCTGAAGGCATAAAGAAAAAAAATGTGAAAATAAAATCATGAGGGAGGAGAAATTGGATCGATGGCTCCCGAGGCACACGCCGGTCGCCGCTGTTACCTAAATGTCAAAGAGCGTATAGGCACGAGACGTTGGCTAGTTGGTCGTGCGGGAAGGGCGCCGTGCAAGAATAACTTGGAAACTTTTACTCGAGCACGTGCGCACAAGGGGAACGGACAGAAGAAGAGAGAAAGAGGACGACGAAGTGCATGGACTCGGGTGTTGGCTGGTCTTCACACACGACAGATGAATGCCATGAAAGTATATGCTTTGCTGATGCACTTCGTGACGCTGATTGTCAGTGTGGCACGTGTACCGAGGGGTTCGGCAAAATTTTGGTAATTTGAGATCAGCGAAGGAAGGGGGCGGGAGTAGTTAATTGCTGGAATTCGTTCGAGTTTTTTTTAGGGGAGGAAACGTCGTGGACGGGGATGGCTAAGTCAAGGCCGGATGAAATATATTGTCGCCGGATGAATGTATAATTTTGTTGATTATTCATACATACTAAGTTTCAGCAAATCAAATCGTGCCATTAGCCAGAACAATTGACATAATACTAAGGATTTCAGTGGAAATACTGGAATTCGGATTTGGAAATTCAACATCATGAAGTTGGGACCAAAAAATCGAATGAAAATCGGTTTGAGTTCCTTTTCAATATGTCAATTCAGTCTTCATAAAAGGTTGTGTGAAATAACTTGCTCTCAAATATGAAGAGATTTGGAGACCAATTAGCCAGCATTGACGAAAAAGTGAAAGAGAATATACCAATTGGTATCTATTCTTGTTCATTCTTAATTTTTGTAATAAAAAAAAAACTTAAACTGAGAGGAATTTTCGATAATTTTCGAACCTCTCGTGGCATTATAACTGAAAATTATCCCGAATTTGGTAACTCGTATTGGCTTTGTAGAATTTTTTATAACATTCGTTGAACGATCAAATTTCTGAGCTTTACATTGAATTGGAAACTCATGACCCATGATTTCTCTCTGAAATACGGACTAGTCTCTAATTTAAAGGAAGGTCAAATTCATTTGCTTCGTCGATTACACATATCCCTCGCAATTAATCGAAATGAGATCCAGAGTTTAATACAAATATTGAAATGGTCAAGACAAAAATTGATTGTGGTGAGTTAGAGTGAGTGTGGCCCATTATGAATCAGTTGAAAAATCTAATTTATGAAATATTCAGAAAATCTACAAAAAAAAAATACTCTACAATTCCTTTCCCCAATTTATCGACCACAAATGACACATGCGTCCCCTAAACTCCCTAAAATTAGATAGATAACATCACCCTGAACACCATTAAAAAGCGCTTACAATGATGAATAGCCCTCACAATGATGTATGTATTTCCAAGGTCAGGCTTCTCATTACCCGATGAACTAACAGCAACTAATTCCCTATGACATACCTCTCTAAACATTTTCCAATGGTCTGAAACCAGTTCCGAATGATGGAGATGACAATAATCAAATCGTTCATTTTAATGGACGTCCGCCACGTATACACAACCATTTACAGCTTAAATTGTCCCCAAAGGTCAGACTAGTTTTACCCTCCAGCAGTCATCATGGATTCCAGAGTATGCAGATCACAAATACAAAGGAGCAAATCCAAGAAAACAGTATTTAATCTATTAAACCCTGCATTAAGGTCAAACTTACTGGACAGATTATCTCAGACTTGAATATCAAGGTCGACTTTTATTGGGTAGACAAATTCTTGGATTCGAAAAGATCGTACACCCGTCGGTTAATGGAGCACGCAAGACTAGCTGCTATCGATTAGACACTCCAGACAGAAAAAACGCTTCTAATTTCGAGATTTGGATAAATGATTAATGACAGTTAATGCGAATAAAGATATTCTGACTGTGCTAGATCGGCAGTTAAGGGGCCACGGTGGTCGTACCACTCAGTGAGGAATACCGTTTATTTTTTATTTCAAGTCAAAGTCAAACAAATTTAAAAACCAGAAGTTTCTTATCTCAAGTACTCTCTCAACCACTCCCAAGAAAGCTTTAAAATAAAAGTAAATGAGGCTTAATTGAGTTGCAAAAGTGAATAGTAAATTTACGAAGTGAAAAGTACAGACAATTATCATTTTTTGGGCTATTTCGGTGAAAAAATGTTCTTAAAATAACGGAATTACAGTGAAATTTAAGAGTTCTCATTACCAGCTAGAAATATTTTTTTCTAAGTAATGTTATAATCTTTGTCCCAGTCACAGCTGTAACTAGTTTCCATTTTCATTTGAATATGATTGAGTGGGATACAATAATGACTAGGTTAGAAGTCTGAAAAAGCGAGAATAGCAGACTTCAGAACCTCATTCGTGTAATCAAGATGAATGAAAGAGTTTTATGGGAACGATAAAAATTGTTGAGTTGGCCAATTGTGGATTTGACTTTAAATGACAAACTTTGAGGGATGAATACTTATGGGTGGGATAAAGAGTTTAATAGAGTTAATATTTGGTTGGACTGCCGAATCAAGGGATGATTACATTTACAAAGCTTCGACGTGGAAACTGGAAGCATTAAAAATCTAGGAGACATTGAAAACTATTAAAAAGTTGAAAAGCCTGCGGAAAATCCACACTAATAGTATATTCTTTAGAACTTGATGAAGGAAGCTCAAATCTCTTAATCTGCAATATCAGATGTCTATCCTTACGGAATTCTCACGCCTGGCATTATCTGCATATTCTATTGAAAAAGCCATGGCACACTTCGGCACGGTTACAACGCCAGGAAAATGAAAATTATTTCCACATGAAGATTATTTTCGGAGATTTATCTCTTTGTGTCATGACAATACATGGAATTTACACGCCTTTCACATCTCGCTAGGATATTACGTAGCTCTGAGCAGTGAGAATTTTGAAAAACTAGGGCATCGAGCGTATCCTCGTCCCGAGGAAAACTACACATTGAAGAGGATCTGAGTGGGAGGATATTTTTCCCGGTTTGTTTTGGAAAGGATGAACTCCTATTGCGCTTAGCGATTCAAAAATCTTCAAGGAGTACGCAAGATAATGGTATTGAGTGACATTAATTTCGGTTATTTTCAGATACTGATTCTTCCAAATTAAACTGAGAGAAATTTCGAAAAATCTGTGACACATTCCCTAAAATTGAAACACCTGTTTTGTCTGTGTGTGGTAGGAGTTTCAATTTTTTTGTTTTCATCGCGAAAATATTCACAAAACCCGATATCTGAATATGATCCGAGTGCGAAGCGTATGGTTTGAATAGGGAATCCTTTTAACGGGTTTTTCAAATAGTCCATTCAACAATTTCTAGTCCAATTGTACCGAAAAAAATCACCAGATGAATGAATTGAAAGCAGATATAAATCCGATATTTGGAGTGTGAGGTGTTTAGGGTCTTGTAATATAAATTATTTTTACGAATGTATAACATTTCTTACTAGAGAAGAGACTTTTAGTCTTCAATGCAAATCAGAGAATATTGAGGGAATACTATTTTGAAGATTGGGAAATAGCCAGGGTTAAATTTATGCATCCATCAATTACTCTTAGACCGAGCTAGTGTCTGTCCGCAATTTTTGGAAAATCTATCCCCAAATTTGACTTCCAAAGCCAGTGATATTTTTCAGAAAAACAAAAAACCCGTTTCTACTGGTCGTAGTAGAAGTTTCACTTTTTCATCATAAAACGTGATATCTGAATATGATCCGAGTAAAAAGGATTGGTTTTGAATAGAGTATTGGTTGTACCAGAGTTCTCAATAGTGCGTTCGCCAATTTCTGCTTCAATTGTAAAAAAAAAATCACGAGATCCGTAATAATAGCATAACATCCATTGCCACCGAACTTTGCACGCACTCGAGAATCGAAGCGTGCATTGGACGTGCGAAACAGTGAAAAACTCTCGACCCGACAAATTTTAGATGGCCCCGAGACAACTACGTGAAGTACAGCAGTGGATTTTACTCAGCTACTTGTGAAGCTCAATAATTCATTGTCCGCTGAATCGATTTCTGTCACTATGTATACGCTGGCGTATCCCAACGTGATTTTAGTTGGGAACTAAAAATGGTAGAGATGGAGAGAATGAGACGAGAGAGGGAAATAGAATGCTACAAGAGGTGGAAGAGACAGAAGCCACATTTAAACGCAATCCTCGGGTCGATATCGAATTTGCAGGGACTGGTGCCAGATGCCAACGAACCCTCACCTCTACTGAATTCAAATGCAATGCAACCTCTGCATTTTCCCCCAACTTAATTGCACGATTTCATCCTTTTTAGGTAACGAACCTGATATTTGTTTTGACTGTGTGTATTTGTGAAATTTCGGTGGGTCAATAATGCCATGTGATCTGAATTTTAAATATCTCGGTAATTAATATAAAGTTATTTTTATTTCCCGGCATTTGGAGCTTGAGGAACATTTTTTAACCGAATTTTATTATCTCCCAATTCTCAATCAATACGTGAACTAACAAGTGGGGTTGTCTCGGGGCTACTGGTCGCACGCGCCCTTTTCGGGATGGTTGCGGATGTTTTTATGTGCGTCTGAACTGTCGGATGTGTCGCACGAACAATGTCTCGGTACTATTATTCCTCCCGTTTTCACTAGAACAAGAATTTTCGATTCTTGAAAGTCGCGAAAATATCATAAAAATAAGAAAAAAATTTCTCATCTCATGTTTTTCTGAAAAAACTGCAGAACCACTGGAGCGATTTTGGTCAGAATTCTTTCCAGTTCAAGTTGAATGAAGACACTTCAATTGCGTCATTAAAAACCTCGATCGCATCATCCGTTCACTTGATATCGTTGATGAAAGCTTTCGGCCACATACGAACCTCTTCACACACATGCAAATATATGTTCTTGAAAATGATCAGGAAGTGTTGCGGAGACCTTGAAACGTAGGCATATAATGATAATTCGATTTTCGATTTCTTCGGTTATTACGATAACTTCCCTATCCCGGGAATGATTTATTTTTGATGAAATTGTGAATTCAAAGTTGAAACTTCTTGAAATCTAATTGAATCAAAAGTTTTAACTAGTATAGAATGCCTTCCGCGAGTTGTCATGTTACCTTAATTTGCAAATTCACAATTTACATGCAGTTTTAGAGAAGTCTTGTTGAAACTTCGTACAGTGAGAGTAGAATTTTATGTCCAAAAATTTATTGACTTTCGCGTTGGTTCTGGCGAGTTAACATTTTCTCTCACTCTGGTTCGGACACTCTCGACCATTATTTCCACTCTGAACTTTCAGAATTGATAATCATTTCAGAATACAATAGTTTGAGTAAATTTTCGAGACAAGATATGATCTCGTGGATGAAGTACCTCGGCATTCCTTTGGAAATTTAATTATTCGAGAAAGCAATCAGTGGCACAAGTTTTTAAATTTCAATTGCCGGGTTCAATGGAAAAGTTGGCACTTGAACTTTGACGGGGAATACCAGTACTCGGCACAAATCGAAATCACAAAGTTTGGTGAGTTTTTCGAGAGCCGGTTCCGAGATTCAGTGATTTTTACGGAGATAAAGTAGTTTGAAGTTGAACATAATTCACAAATACCGGGATTCAATTGCTCTGTAAATCAGCTCCGGACGAGGGGGGGGGGGGGGGGGTTGGTTGGTTTGAGGCAATTGGGCGGGGGGCCTGCTGAATTTTCCCGGTACCGGGTGTGGGGGGCGGATATATTTCCTCGAAATATAATCAAACATGCTATACAAATAAATGAAGCTTCTTTGAAATCCTTAACTAGATTTTCACTTTTAGCGATGTTAAATCAATAAATATTTTCTTTTGATAGTAATGACTTGAATACTTCACAAGATTAAAATATGTTCATTAAACGAAAAATAACAACAAATTTAAAGACGATAAAAGTATTCGCTCATTTCATTGCTTGAATGTTCAGTAAAGAAATGTTCCCTTAATTTCGGCATTGTATCAACATCCCTAAACAATTTCCAACCACTTCAAAGGACTCCTCCCCATTGGAATACCATCTCCAACCGAGCATCTTCGTTCAACCAGTCTGTTTATTATTCCGCAAGCCACCACTCCAAGCGAGATAAGAAGTCACCCCAAAAACCCAAGCGAAACATTTAGAGACTTATTTTTCCCCCTTCAACAACTACCTCTGAAAATGTTAATACTCTCAACCCTGGGTAGTATACCCGGCCACCCGGTGTTTCGGTGCACGCGACGCATAAACCGCATCCAACTCGATTAGTATATGGTTGCGTGAGTCTGTCACGGACTCGACGAGCGTAAGAATTTGCGTCGCCGCAGGCAGTGCACTCTGATTGCTAACGAAAATTGGGTGTCCCTACAGAAAGCCGAAGATCATCAGCAGAAGGCGGAGAATTAGCTAATGAATTTGTAGCGAAGTGAATACAGCGAGACATCCAGTTTTTTGGCCATCGGGTGAGGTTTTGGTTGAATGTCGGCGCCAATATAAGAATTTTTTTTTACACTAACAATCGTATGGAAATTCTGCAGATGTGAAATTGAAATTTTTTAGGGAGCCATCTTCATCCAGTGTTAAACTCTTCTCCATTATTTTCTTAATTCTCTGTATATAGTAATCAGAACACTGGGAGAAAAAATTTTCTCTACCGAAAATATATTCATTCGGCTCAAAAAAATCGATGATGTCGATATTTTCCAACTGATAATGTCGGCGTTTCTGAGGAAATCTATAGTTTGAGGTAAATTAATTTATTCTGCTCACGAAAATATAAAGATCACCCAAAAGATTTTTTTTTTACCTGAAACCTTTACTTGACGGTAAAAGCTTTGATTTTCAGTCAAATATATCGTTTTTCAACATAATATTTGGCTTCTCGAAGTTTAATAAAAAATATGTGTATTCTATCCAACTGATAAATTACCGAGTAGACATAATTAATCTTTCACTGAAGGAAATTTTCTTCTGGGAAACAATTTTCTTGAGCTGACAAAATTTTTGCCAGCTGAATATGTATTTTCTAAGCAGAGCAAATATTTTCTCTCAGTGAACCAATTCAAGTAATGCACAGATCAATAGATCGACGAGATGTTCACTAAATTGCCACGCAATTATCGAAAGATTTATAAATCATTACCAACTAAGTTTGCAAATTTATGCGTGAATGAGAATTAATTATTTGTTCCATTTCTTCAACTATTTGATCAAATAGACCCAAAATTTTTCCGAATTCGGGGATTTCTCGATTATTATAACAGCAACCTTTATATAATACTTTCACATGTCCCCCAAAGCCGAAGCAACTGAATTGAAATCCCTCGTGAACAGCACACCGCTATCGACATACCTCCAAACAAGACTGACACGCCACTTAGCCATCCTCGAATCGATCGGCGCCTTGGAGATCGTTGCGGGGCGCGAAAAACCCCTGAGACAACAATGCCCCATCTGCACGCACGAGAAAATATTGACGTACCCCTCGGTCTTTCCCCATGGAATTTACCGACGAATCCGCAAAAATAGAAAAGAGAAGATAAAGTAGCACATCCTCCACCTTCACCAGGATGAAACGAGACAGCAAACACGACGATCGATGCGGAAGCCTCGTCGCTCTCGATGTACAATAGATACAAATTTCCAAAAATTCAACTCATAATTTGTAAAAATCCTTCTCCTCCCAACGAATCACATCCCAAATACTCATTCTCTCCGAATTATTTATTTACCTACTCACCCCAGCCCCTCCCCGCCACCCCAGAAAACGTGGACCGCCTTAAATCCTCCTCTCCCCCTCCCCCGAAAAATCAATAATCCCATTTGAAGGAACTCGGCAAAAAAAACCATCGAAACTTGCTCGAGTTCATCAGACCGGCAATCGTTAGTGGGTTAATCATAAAATTCAATGTATCGGTTGAAACTGCCGTATTTTTCCCCTATCGCAGTATGAGTTGACGTTGCAAAATCCACATGAAGGTAAAAATATATATATATATACATATATATGTATACATAAACCAACCCCTAGTAGTCCTTCGAATATTGGTGTGCGCGAGCGCAATGACTCTCTCCCCCCGGTACACGTCGCAGGGGTCGAACGTCCACGCGAGCCCGATACGCGCGGGCCACCACCTACCTACGACAAAAGCGCACCTGTCCTCGTCATTTGTAACGTAAAAACTTCACTCACTCACCCGGCACAACTAGCCATAACGCACAAAATATGAAAAAAAGAAAACGCGAATTTCAGTTATTCCCGTCGTTGTCTGCCGACTTATTTCCCCTTTATCCACTTGATCCTCGCGATATGTGAAAGCTCACGGAGCCGGCGCACAACCGAAATAGAAAGCCACGGGCACATGCGTTCCGCTGGTATTACGCTGAATACCCCGAAATTATTGTATTAACTAAACCCTAAGTATTGTTATGCCTCCCGTTACATATCCAATAATCAATCCAGCTGTCTCATTAACACAATCGTTGAAAAGTGACCGATTAAAAACAATTCATTCAACTCCACGAATTACATCTCAACCTACCTTGTCACCGGTTTGCAAGTAGCCACCGCCGATTCTTATCCACGGTGCCCCCTAATCCCAGATCACGAGCCCCTCAATCCCGAGATCACCCCCTCAATTTCACTTGATACCTCCACCACAAAATAAACCGATAAAAAATACAACTGTCACAGTCTTAAAAAAAAAAAACAAACAAACCCACCTCCTTCTCCACACAGTCCAAACTTCAAAACATATTCAAAATGGATTTAATAAAAAAATCACACCAAAAAATCCCAACGCCCCTCACAGTAATTCGTAATACCCGCGCAACTTAAAGCACACAAAACCCGTTCCGGCTCTGAGGCGGCACACGTCTTCATACACTAAACACAGGCTGTTGAAGATGAGTCCCCCTAGTTGTCGCGGCTGTGGGGCGCGGACCACTACCTAAACGAGCCTCCCGGATCGTTGGATAAAACTCGGTTGAAGCCGTTCCGTTTGGCGTACAAACTCCCCACCACTCTCGGCTCTTTCTATACCACTACCACTCCCCTCACTCATCCCCACCCCTATCCCGCCCTCCCCTGTCCCTCAGCGGGTTCACACGGCGCACCCCACCCCCGCACCCCTCGGCCCCCCAACGACGAAACGCCGAGCAGTCCCTCATGGCCTGTGCGCCAGCGCGTGGAGTTCACCCGCACGGCCCCCCCAACCCCGGCGTCGCCCCTACAGCCCTTATTTCGCCCCTCCGGCGAACCCTCGCGAGACGGCGACCCCTATCGACGCAATCCCCTTCCCCGCCGTCCTCCCCGACAGCCGTGTCGCAGTGTAGGTGTAGGTGAGATGGAACTCCGATGAGTGTGTATACACATGTGACTGCGAGATCTCTCTCTAGCTCGCACGACCGACGCCCCCGGATGGTTAAGGGCTCTCGTGTAAGCCGAGGGGTTACGTGGTTATATTCTCGGTCTCCGTCGTTCTTTGGATCTGTGACCCCATCCCCCACCCTCGCGGTATGCACATGGTGACAGGAGCGTGAAAGCCCTCGGTAGGACCCTGCACGCATTTTTTATCAGGGGAAAAGTCGCTTGTCAGCGCATTGAGGGTGTCTAGTTCCATGTCTACTCGGGCTTGATGACTTGGTGTGATGGCAGGGTTTGAGTGTTTGGTGGAGAAGGGGTCGGAGAGGGTTAAGGGATTAAGGGAGGTGATTGATAATTCTTGGGGGTTTTTGGTTGTCGTTGAAGATTGGTATTTTCCTTGGAGGTGGCGGATGCCATTGAATGATATTTCATTGAATTACATGGAGGAATCTGTTTGTCGATGTGCTGGAAGTCAGGTGGGAGGGGGCCGTGCCTCCGTGACAGCATTGCTGGAAGAGGGGCTTTACCTGTGACATTCCGTCACAGAATCATTATGGGCGAAGGGGATTATTAATTATTATTAATGACTATCATTATAGATACGGAAATTGACTTCGAATTGACCACATTTTTTATTTTTGCATTCTTGTTTCCTTAAAAAAAATAATAAGCTGGAGTTTCTTTTTCTCTCCATTGTTCCCGGTTTCTATTGTGAAGGAAAAATAGGAAGCAAAGGAACAATTATAAGAATTGTTAAAAAAACGGAATAGTTGGGGAGTTATAAGACAACTTCTGCCATGACCCTTAATTTGTTGCTCAAGATTAACTCGGGTATATATTAGAAAGAACAAAAAATTAATTTTGCATCAGTGAATAGGATATACGTTGAGGCTGATCAGATTGCGGTTCAAGTCCTAGATAAGTACGGGCTGAAACTTCTGAATGTCGATATACAATATCAGAACATTTGCAGTCGTGCATAGAATTGAATTCCCGAATTCTCTGATTTCTTCGGGTTCACGACGTTCCGACCTTTAGCACCATTTAAGCTTATTTCAGGCGAGTTTTGGATGGTGTAATTATGCAGCGATTACGGATGCCTCCAGCCTTGGCCTTTGTTTACTGAGAAAATATGTAAGCTCCTTCCGTTTATGAGATTTGAATTTTCTCAGATCGGCATGCGCACCGAAATACGTACGTAAGACATATATTGTTCGATAGAAATTCTAGATTCATTGCACTACATGCCTAAATCATTACAAATATCAAGCAATTTGTTTCAACAATTCTCATTGACAAATAAACAAACTTTAATTTAAGATGAGCGACTTGTAAATTGAAAGATCTCAAGGTCGATTTTGAGAAATCAATCTGAAATTTATTTATTTTAACATAATTGACATTGTTTTATTTGAGAGGTTGAACAGGCTTTGCGCCGAAAAAAAAGATTATTCTTACCAAATATTCATTTGCTTGAGAAAATTTTCTCGCTTAAATGATTTTTTATATTTTAGGAATTTTGACAAGATTTATTGATAGTCATGACAAATCTAATTATCCTCAAAAACAATATGGTTGCCATCATTGAAACCTGCTCAAAGTCGTCAGAAAGATATTCGTTTGGGATATACCATTATGAAAAAATAAATGCTTCTCTCAAATCAATAAATATTTTGCAAAAACAATTTTATTTCTCAGTGTATAGAGGCTGATTTATGATATGTTCGTTGCACTAACCGAGCAGTAATGGAATTGATGATTGGCATGTTCTCTAATATTTACAGGATCATGTACATTGTAATTCAGAAGTTAATGTCTGGTCATCAAGCGATGTAATGTATCAATTGCGTTTAACTATATTTGTTGATGAATTTGTTTTTTTTGTCGCGAGCTTTCTATTAAGTCGTCTTGATCAATGATATGCACTGTATAATCCACATAATACAAACGCGATGTTTCGTATGAAAAGTGGTCACGTTATTTTATAGGTTCCACAAAGAAACAATTATTTTCGCCGTTCTCAATTTAAAAAAATGTCTTTTGTGCTTTATGATTCTCTGCATTCAACTTTGCTGAGGTTGAAAATGTTTTGTTTATCTTCCTTCACACTTTGATTATGTACAAAGAAATTACTAGCTATACCCAATAGAAGGAAGCAATAATTAGTACTGATTAATTGTAAACAATTAATTTCTTCTTTTTTTAAGTTTTCTATTCATGAAATTATTGTTTCTTTTTATACGCCAGTCGCTGATGATTTTCCGCAGAACGCGATATTTTGGCGATTTAGAAAAATTTAAAGGAATTCGTAAGGGAGTTGAGGGAAGTTTGACGAGCCGGGAATTTGCGGAATATAATCGAACTTTTCAGACAGTGGAAAAGAAACGTTTAATGAAGGTTACTCTTCAATCTATCTACTGTGATACCCTTGGATTGTCTCTTTCGAACTTTAATTCTACTTTCATTTGAAACCCCTGGCTTAATTTTTTTTGTACTCTGCAACTTGAATCTCGGATAATCGCCGGATGGCGAATTAACTCCACTCGCTTGCTGTGCCCTTTCTCCATTTTGTATTGCGGAGAACGGATGAAAGCGGGAAGAAGAAAGCCCGGCGAAGCAAAGTCCCACAATACCTTCGATAAATGTGTTTAAGTAGGAGTGGAATTGAGAAAAAAATAATGAATCTTACTGATGAACTTGTAATACAGATCCCCTGAGAATGAAAAGTTTAACGAAGTCTCAAGATTAGCATTATTTCAGTGAACTTCAAAGGATATTAGTAGGCTTGATTGAATGCACTTTTATGTGAAATACAACTCTCGTCCTAATTTGTTTTATAACTGTCACGAATATTGTTTTTACATATAATGAATATCTTAAGTTGATATCGTTACGTATTTATTTCACTGCGAATGGTCGAGGTAATGGAATAAAGTTTTTTTCTTCTGATATGAAAAATGAATGAACGATTTATGACGACGTCATAAATCCTTCATGCATATTTCCATAGTTGGAGAAAAATCTTCCAAATCATTCAAAAGATTAGATTTAGATTTCAGGACTTTTCACAATTTACGGAAGAAGCGTTTTAATAAGTAGCGTTTTAATACCAAAAATACTAATTAAATTGGATGTCGATTAAAGGTCGTGTCTCTGCGGTTCCAACTTTCCTTCTCAACCCTCATTTGATGAAAACAACCGTGTTGGGTTCGCGAATCACAAAAAATACATACCTCACCACTCTTTGCATGCCCCGGGACCAACGGCGCGGACGTGGTAGTGCCTGGTCCCAAAGAGAACACATACTGACACGAAACAGACACGAGACAACACAAAAAAGATGGCAAAAATTAAAAACTGTCAAAGAAACCAATGAATCACATTTGGTGAGGAGGAGACCCGGGGTCCTCAGCATGACCACTCAAAAAAAATTGAATTTGAAATTTTATGGGCCCTGTACTTCACACAATTCCCCAATCCACTGAATCCCGATCGTCTGTCACCCGTTCTTCAAGAAACTGAGCCGCAAACAGTCGAAAACCCGGCGATCATGTCCACTTGTTAAATACCTCAGACACCTTTTCCTTTGACGTTTTTGATTGTCCAAAATCGCAATAAACCCACACAATCATCTACTTATCTATACGATCTTTACTTGATAGAACAACTTAAAGGTAAACTCAATAACTCTCAATACAAACTTTGCACTCCTTAAGAAAAAAAAACCATTAACCATAAAGCATTCCACATTCTCCGAATTTTTAACTCCTGCAGGTGAAATCTTCTCATTATTTTGATTGGAAGTCTCACTCAACTCAACATAAATGAAATATTTCTATTATATCTATAAGATGATGGAAAGGCATACGACGGAAGATCTTCAAAGGATGTTTTGTGTTAGACTGATGTCAATTTCGCAATGAAATATTGCACGAGTGAAACAGTCAAACGTTTTCCTTCGATGTTTGTGTAAACAAGAGAGTTGACGGAGAGGAAAAGTAAAGCGGTGTGTCGGGTCGGCGGGAGGGATGCGGAGGGTGGCGGAAAGGTGGGGGG
>JAPYZM010000162.1:0-12110 GCA_030522845.1 Psyttalia concolor
GGGGGCGGGGGGGGGGGGGGGAGTAAAAGAAGCCAGGCAAAGCCCCTCGAGGGAGAGGATAGAATTTGGAATGAAATGTGGGAAACCAGACGGCGTTTTTGCACAAGATTTTTTCTGACTACTCCTCTTCCTCATAACATCTTCGATGTTCTGTGGTAACAGGGGTTGTGTAAACAAACTGGGTGGTATGAAAGCGATCGGAAGACTAACTCTCGCTGGGCACTTGTATTGCCAAGGGAGAAAGAAGTTATTTTGGAAGAAAAACCTACGCTCAACTTTTGTATGTGGAGTCGCTCGTGTGAATGAGGGAAGCAAAGTCGAATAAAGGGGGGCCAGGCAGGGGGGGGGGCATGCAGGGATGAAAATACGTTTTACATCCGCAGGGTAAACAGCAGATGGCACAGGAAATTATGGTACTGTTGATATTAAATTGGTGTGATTCATCGTACGATTTATTCGCACTTCTTGGGGCGGAAAGTTTTGTCGTTTCGGTGGATTGGTGTTGCTGTAGTTTTGTTGGTGTTGTTGGGTGGAAAATTTTAACACAATATTTGGTTTCATCATGTCGAAATGAAGTTTGTCATTGGGCGGGAGATATCGAGGAAAGTCTGTTAATATTTACGGTTTTAATTTTCGGATTACTACTGAAAGAAGACGCAAATGTAATTATGAAATTCAAATAAGACTCGCATTATCGCATATGCAAAGGACGAATTGATTTATCAATCGATAGATGAGTTTGGTAATTTACTGATCATCTGGTCAATACACGATGATTTTAGTGAATTACGTGATAATTACAGTGGAACTTTTGGTAAATTCAAAGTTCAACGAAATCGGGGCTAAGCTCTCCAAATAATGTGTAATTTTAATTGAATGTTCCAGAGTTGAAAGGACTCGTCGTTAAAAATTACAAGATTTTTTAGTCGGGAAAGTAATTTAAATGGACTCCATTCCGGCGTGTTAAGTTGCGTTAATTAATGTTTTCGCGATTAGTCAATCTCAGCAATTCCCGATAGGCCCATTATCACCGTTTTCAACGGTATTGCCTCATGAGCTATAAAACTTGGACCTGCCGGGGCGGGTAACAAAGTGTCTAGGTGGAGCTAAACGGGGCAAGGGTCTAGAAAAAGGGAATTACTGGTCTTAAAGGGATGGGGCATTATGAATCATGACGTAATGGCTCAATTTATGGCTCGCACGCTGAGAATGTTTTTCGGTTCACCCAGAACCCCACCATTCAACCCCAACTTTTTTTGTGTTTCTACAACCATAAAAATTTCACAAATTTTTCCGTTGAAGGATAAACCGAATTTGCACCGAGGGCATCCAAAGAAAAGAATTAGGGCTGATTCATGGCTGAGTCACGTAGTCGATATTTCCGGGCTGAAGGACCTGGAATAAGACATGAATCTCGACTCTCTGAATCTCCCCAGTATTCCTATAAAGTCCTCGGGACTTGGTGCGCTGAAAGGGCGTGATTCGGCGAGAGGTGAGGTGGAGAGGTAGACCGCAAAGCTTGGAGCTACGTGGTTACGTGGGCTGGTTTTATGGATCAGAGTATGACAGATCGAGCGACGGTGCTGTGAGGTTGGTTTTTCTTTTCTCGACCGCGAGAAGTCACTCTCAGAGATCTCATGGGTTCTTTATGACATTTCTTGGATTTTATAGCGGTTTGATGAGATGGTAAATATACTTATGTTATTCAATAGCGGAGAGGAAAACATTACCGGTCAATTAATTAGTTTGATTCCGCCTCTGGCCTTTCCCAAGACCGTAAAAAATATTTAACCTTGGATCCGTGGGCGTTATCTGTTAGGTGCTTAGAAAATTTCCTGAGGAATCCAAAACCATTGTATTTAGAACGCTAGCTCCTTTCGTTTTTGAGAAATTTCCGAAAGACTGAAGCCACCTATGAACTGCTTCAATAAAATGCTTTAATTTGTAAAATTCTCCAAGTTGAATATTTCCATTCAAGTTCTTAAAAAATTATAATAATTTAAGAAGAATACACGGGAGGAAAATTAAAGAAAAATTACGGAGCATCTAACGTTATCTGCTGGCGTGAATACTTTATAGTCAATTTCCAGAGGAATTGAAGAGAATAAATCTGAAACGTTCTGAAAATTTTCCAATTTGTCACTATAATAATACGATAAAGTCAGATGATTTTTCTGGAAGGCTAGCCATGAAACCTCGGACGAATAAATATTTTCTACGCAGCAGAGAGCAGAATTTACATGACGATTGGCACTTTTTGTAAAATATCACTTCGCTCTCTGATTGTTTCCGAACGAATTTTTAGGTCTTTTTTGTTGGTAATTTTGGGTGAATATTTCTCTACGCATAAAATTGCTGAAATTCGTAGAGAAACGCAATTATTTTCAGCAATGAGACTAAATGTAATCACAAATGTAAATTTAATAAATAGGTGCGAGATGTGGAAGCTTCATGAGTTAATCTGGTAAATATCTATTAGATTGACACCACCTTCGGGTCCCTCATCCCAGGTCGGAACTTCCCCCGAAACTACTCGAACGTATTGATCTTTACACTCTCGCGTGTCTCCGTGTGCGGATATTTAAATGCACAGTTAAATAACTTACCCCATCGCTCTTTGTGTTATCCAGGGTCAACGACGTGGTCGTGGCGGTGTGTCTGGCTCCAAAGATGCAGATGCCGACAAGGGAGGACACAAAGATCATCAAAAATGATCATCAATAATCCCTCCAACAGCTAACCCACACAACTCCTCCGGCCCTTCTGTCGGCAAAAAAAACAATTATGAAAATTCGTTCCATGAAGAAATCAATCTTCATGTGTGGGTTAAACTGTCAGAGAAATCACTGAATAACTTTGCGAAGGGGGTGACACTGGGTTCTCACCAGGAGCGCTTAAAAGTTTTTGAATTTCAAATTTTATGTGTCCAGTTTTTCGCACAATCGTCAATCCACTGAGTCACTACCGTCTATCGCTCATTCCTACACTCGAAACTGAGCCACAAACCGTCAAAACCCGGTGAACGTGCCCACTTGTCAAGGATTCCTCTGACACCTTTTGTTTTGATGTTCCTTCGCCCGATATCTTCTAAATTTCAGGTAAATATACATTCGTTTGATATACTAACCATTCCTCGACGAGTGTATTTGAAGTGCAATAAAACCCGAGTTGAAAATATTGATTTTTATGGGAGTTATTAAAAATTATTTGAAATTATGTTGAAGGGGGCTTTGTTAACATTTACCCTCACATAGATATTCATGATGCTGCTGCACCGCACTTCCGAAGTCCGTATAAATATCAAGGAGATCCGGGAGTCACATATTTCACTCAAAACTGGTGTTTACCCATGATGTAATGAAATGGAACTGCTCTCATCAATCTTACGACACTGGTCACCGCGAATATTCGGCCCACGTTTGAGATGTTTATTTGTGGGGATTAACGTTCGTAAACAAGAGTCCCAGAGGCGATTTCACCCGAAGTCGGGGTATACTTTCTAGGGTGAATCTAATGAATACTTGCCGTTAATCTTCCCTGAATTATCAATGATAATCTGTTTGTCGATATTGATCATAAAATTCGCATGGCATGACCTGACAGCGTAGAAATTTACTTGAGTATTTGTTATCTAGAGTGGACTCATTTGTAACCAAAGAGCAGTGAATAATTGGTGTCACTCTGAAACCCCCATAATTACCAGAAATTACTACTCTAAGTACTAACCTGTCTTGTATAACAGTTTAATTTATTTACTGGCGTTCGTTTATGGAATACATGATGCTCCAGATGTTATGGAGGTCATACCCCCTACGCCTTTTAGCCACCTGCTGCCTCGACGTCCACGGTATTTTTGTGGCCCTGTAGGTATCCGACGCGTGCGGAATTACTGCGTAACATCATCTGCCTGCTTACTCTGAGTCACGTTTCACTAGAGGACACTTGCTGTATGTATGTGCAATGTTTATTCTAGTTTTAAATAAATGGTATTGCATCGGGAAAATGGAACATTAAAATTAATATCATTAAAAGGAAAATTAGGGAAAAATTACCCAACGGCATGGTAGAATTCCCTATCTTTAACAAAAATTATGCACATCACTAGTCATCTCTTTGTGAGGGATAAACAGATTTGGCTGAGTAATTGGGACATTTTTCCCTGAAAAGTAGATAACTTCATTTAGGCAACAAAAATAATGCAGACACCTAAATAACTTTTATTCAAAATCAACAAATTATACTGACCGGGTGAACAATTTTTAGCGCGTCCCCCGATAACTTGTTGTAAGCAGTCAACAAATTTTACTTTAGCGGTACGGTAATTTTTCCCCGAGCGCCCAAAATACTACACTACTATATAACGGAACGGTAATGCCAACTGAATCTTTCTCTCCGTGTAGACATTAATTGATTTGAATTAAAAAATATTGTAATTATGTGGAATTAATAATCAATTCATGGGAAATAATAATTCTATCAATCATCAAGTAGTGGGAAAACCTAATTTAAAACTCGAAATTAGAACAATTTTGATATATCTTAAAAAATTATTGTACTGCAATGAAGTACGTATTATTTGTTGCCAATTAAAAGCCTATGAATATAGATCGATGACTACTCCTATTTCTGCGCACTGTCTCCTTTAGAAATTCAGCTCAAATCCCACATAATGATTTTTCAACACCATATAATGTTTGCTGGATATATCACATGTCCGCTGTATTTTCCCCGCAAAAACGATTCACCGTGGAGACGCTATTGTCCAACTTCCGGCAATAGATCGACCCGGAAACTGTGAAGCCCCCCCAAACCGGCCATACGACACTCTCCAATCGACGACTGGGCGACAGGTTGGTCGTGGTCACTGGTGAGTGGAAAAAAATTGATCCTAAAAAATGGAAATTTTTATCACTCAGAATCCACCGGGATCACCTTTCAGGGAAGAAAAAGTTCAGACACGATTTTACACACGAGTGGTACTCAATAATTCAAGTTATATATCGTCTGTTCACTGAGCGAATTCCAAAACCGGGGAGGAGGAAATAGTTGTCACTGTGTGGTATATCACACGGAAAGCCTCTTTATTCTTATTTCGGAGATATAATACTTGAATCAAGAAAAATCCAGCGATTTTTCTAGCGTGGCAATTCACTCGATTAAACATACCTCATACTTTTTAGCCCGTGGTTAATGTATGAAGGAAGGGAGAAAAAAAGTTGCCGAGAGAGCTCAGCTGTTGTTAGACGTGATATATGATCATGAAAAATTTTCAAGACTTTCAATGGACTTTCAATGGATTTTAATAATTTTGCCGTTTTTCAGTTGGGCTGTATATTGTTTAGAGTATGTTTAATACTTCCATTGCCCCCCGGCGGCTCCAAAAAAAAGAATCTACTTAATATTTGCTAATCAAAATTGCTCTACTCGTATTTTCTGATTTGCTATGCCCTTAGAGTGCCACTGTTTATACTCTCGGTATACCTATGAAAATGCTTGAATTTACATTAATAAAAAAAGGGTGACATGGATGTTAGATAAGCCGATGCGATGAGACTCATTCATAATTCGCAGAGGAGCGTGTGGATCTAGGCCATCTACCCATTCGACACTACCCCCGGAAATGCTCAGCATGTTCGCCGACAAATGAATAATATTTCCCGTGCATTTGTCTCATTTTCCCTCGTCATTTTAATTTTTTCATTTTTACTCGTTAGCCAATTCCATTTGTTTCCTATTAAATTTTCTCGAATTTGTTTGTCGATTTTACTATGATACTCAATAGAAAATATTCAATAGAAAAATTAAATAACATTCCAATCTTTTTGCAATTGAAGGCATTTGGAGGGCTTAAAATGTCAGATTTTTAAATTTTATTTGCAACCGACGAAATTTTCTAAAAAAAATATCTCAGTTGAACAAGTAGTCCAGAAAAATTGCGCTCTATTGATTTTTTCCGGTAGAAAAATTCTTTAACCACCCCATTAGTGTTTTCCATGGAATTTGTTCATGTGTGGTAGAAAGAAAAACAAATTACCTCTCATTATTATTGTATGTTATCCACTCGCAATCGTTCTCACTGCATTATTAGAATTTATTACACTGTTCCGTCAATTAACTCCAGACAGTTGAAATTTCATAAACCACAAAAATATGAACAGCAGTAATTGGAAAAGTCATGGGTTTATATCACAGAGGTCATGCACTGTTCGGTAACACTAGAGGTCAGATCAATATCTATACACCTATATCCCACAGGTCAAATAAACTGTAGCCTCTCTACAATGAATTTGATGTTTGACGAGATAACAATTTTCCTTTTCAATCAACTGAACTGATACTCCATCTTTTTCCTCCAGTCTTCTGTTATTTATGGGATTAATTCAATGTTTATATTTCTGTACTATATTCTTGTGCACGACTGGCCATTGATCTGAAATGTCCCGATGATTCGTTTGTGGTCGTTACAATGTTAATACTGACGTGTGCATAAAGTGCATTGGTATGCGATAACGATCTGACTGCATACGTACAGTGGATGGAATAGGAGAGACCGACTTTCCGGTGCAATAGAATAAGTGCAGTCGCTGGGGAAAATAATATGGGACTGCACATAGTGACATGTACAATAAAATGTGGTTGGAGAAAATGTTGTGAAGCGCTATCTTTTCACCTAAAATCAAACAACTTTTTCCTCAGCGTCCCCCAACTTTTATTCGATTAGTCTGAAATTCTACGGTACGGTCACTTAATTGTTCCGAGTTGATTTAGTAAGCAGTAGACGAACTGTGTGCTCCATAATTTTAAATGACAATTTCAGTCCGTATGAATTTTTGAGGACAATGAAGCGAGGGCTAAGAACGCTCCTTCCGGGCAAAGGGAGGGAATTGTAAGAGGACTCTATACGTCTCATCCCAAAATGCACAAACTGACTGACAAACATTCAATTTGATATTAATAATTCTAGCGAATGTGAATTGTTCTCATTATTGGATTTAAAAACTTCTCATGGACTCCTCAAATTTTCGATAGCGAATTAACAATTCTGAGAATCCCCGGAGAAGAAGATGTCTTTTGCACCAGATTGTTAGACGATGATGATTTTATTTTAACTTCTATACTCGAATATTAATATTTTTCAAATGGGATAAATAGTTAATAGCTGTGTCAGATGACTCTTAGGGCCAAATAAATCTTCATTGCTTAACAAATAAATAATTTCGTAGAGGACGAAAATAAGAAATTTATCATAGAAAAATTTTGGTTTTGAATCAAATGAAGTTTTTTTCTCTAATTAAAGAGCGGCATTTTTTCGTCCAAAACATGCACAAGCAAATCATTATCATACCACTAAATGAAATAATTAACTAACTGCCAATCGACCGGGACCTTCGACCATGTTTGCATTATTCTTCTTTTTATTCGCCCTATTGGAGCCGTAGAAAGAGTTTCCTGATAGTTTCGCATGTCAGAGTAAAACCTTTAAACAACTCAAAACGGGGTGGGGGGAATTCTCTCCCGTACTAATGGGATTTAGACAAAGTTAATGTTCATCGGTCGCGATCAAAATCAAGTTGATTGCATGACGCATGCGCCCGGGAGGGTGAACACATACACATGTTTGGGAAAATCATCGGGGGAGTTTCTCCAGGTCATGAAATGTCAACATTTTATGAAATTAGCGATTTTCATTTTTGAGGTGAAACTAATAACTTCCTAGGAGAAGTTAAAAATCGAATGTCCAGAAATGCCTATTTCAATATTTTTATTAACAAACAAAAGATAGAAAATAAAAAATAAAGGAATGATTGTAATGCTATTGTATGATTGTATACCAGCTAACACAATGCTTTGTTCACAGCATTCACGCACGAGTAACGGACACCTTCAAATATCATTCTTTAATATTTCACGCTTTCGATTGGTTATGGGGATATCACCGTGTACCATCAATAAAGTACAATCGCCATTTTGAGGCTGAACCAATGCTCCGGTTTTTGCACACTCACTGGCTATCCTCTCATCGATTTGGGCAGCACATGAGACGAACGATTGAGGAGATAACATTTGTGATGAGTTTCTAGTGAATGTGAATTTTACTGATGAGATTCATTTAATAAGGGATATTGTCCTCTGCAATGCTGTGTTTCATGAGTTTTTCTGTATTCTTTATGTGATGCCGCAGGCAAAACTCGTAGATTCTACTTCCAGCCTCTTCCAACATATCAATCGGTACTGTTATCACAAGTCTCATGTACGATGGGTAGTCAAAACACTGGAAAATAGAGAAAAACTTTTTAAGTCATTCTATATTCAATGAACACGCAGAGAATTTTTTTTGTAAAAACTACTGTTGTCGATTGTAGATGTACATTACAAAATTTATTATCTTTAATAAAAATCATGTACACGTCTAGACAATTTTTAGGGAGGGGTGAAGAGATTTTTTGAAAATTTGAAAAATTGTTCGTGGAAAACGAGATCACTTTTATGAAGCAGACAACAAAAATTTTACGTACATCTCGACAATTATTCTTAAGGAGTCAACCAATTTTACTGAAGCGGTATGGTAATTTTCCCCGAGCGACAAAAATACTACATGATTACATAATGGGACGGTAATTTTTGTTGAATTTTTCTCTCCATGTATCCACCGCGTACTGTGTATTAAATTAATGGAAACACATGTTTACTGTTTTACCGCAGAAATCCGTCATGGCGTATTTTTTTTTATTAAAAAAGACAATGTAAAATCTCATGTAGGCCTAGAGAATGGGTAAAATTTCCTGGAATTTAATTATTAATTCGTTGTAAGAATTTAACATTTATATTGAAGGCGAAACAGAATTTACAAGACAATTTTTGAAGTAAAAAGAAAAAATTCTTCTGATTTGTTCTGTTGAAAAATATACACAAAAAAAGATCAATTTTGCTTTGACAGTAATAATTTCAAATGTAATCTTTTTATGCGCATCATTACCAAAATTCGTAAATATATATTACATCCGCGAAAAAAATCGTGCTGTAGTTGTGAAACCTTCCAGGCGATCGCCACTTGCAAGCCTGTTTGTAGCATATCATGTTAACATTAAAAATAGAAGAATGAAGGGAAGAAATAGAGCGACAAATTTTAATGAAATTTTTTTTTACATAAAAGTTTCTTTCAATTTCTCCCAGTTTTTTCTAGCCTTCTCTAATTAGTCCACTGAGATTCTCATTAACTCACCTCTCCAGGAAGACAAAATACAGACTCCTCCATTAAGAGGCGGCGAACAAAGTCTACTTCCGAGTTAAATTCTGGAAATGACTCAAGGTCAATGCATACCTGCAAAAAAAAAATACAAAAAGAGTTGTATATAGTTTTTCTTCGCTCCTAGTTTGTCCTTTTTAATCAGTAAATTAATAACTTTTTATCGCAACGTTTTTATTTTTTCACTTTTATGTCATATTTTTCGATGGCTTTTGTAGGGCTTTAACTTTAGAAGAGAAGGAAAAAAAATCGTTTCAAAAAAATGCTCTTCGATACTCGATAGATCATACATGCGAATAAATGTACAGCCAGTAAAATAATCTCTTGACGATTTTTACGGAAAAATTGTTCCACCAAACTTTGATAAAATCCAATCTCAACACCATCACACGCAAATAGTTTGAATCACGCCGCCTCGCGTATTGCTCTCTCACAGGGCAGAGTAAATAAAAAATGGAAATGATTTTCAATCCGCGACAACATCACATGCAGAAACTATTGACATTTCGAAAAATTTTACCATCATATACATAGCACCATCGGGCATAATAGGTTTGAGTCCTGGGACCTTCTCAATCAGATCGTATATCACTTTTGCATGATCCTGGAATCATAAAAAAAGTGGGTCAATTAATATTAATATCCCGCGATTGGAAATCACTAAAATCAACATTTTTTTTTTATAAAATTCAAGTAAAAAAATCCCTTTTCAAAAAATTATGGAATCACTCAATTACCAAGTGCCCCCCTCGATTCGAGCACAGCTTGTAGTGGCTCCATTTGAAAGCAGAAAAATAAAAATAACAAAGACGAAAAAAAAAATTTCCCCAAGAGATGTTCATTTCAGATGAAAACACAAAAGAAAATACATTATGAATGCATGCATCGTATGATCTATTGAAAGAGTGAGTGCATTGGCATGTGTACGCGTATTCACGCGTGTATTAAACAGACGTTGGATAATCATCTGCTTTCCGAGAGATGCTTGGCAAACTCCATGACAAAGGGCGAGTGAAATACATGGTGGTGGCTATTTATGTCCCAAGACTGAGTGCACATAGGCACATAGCACATGGCCACCAGAAACCGGACGAGCGTCAGATCCCGTAGTTCCTTCTGCGGATATATATATATTTTTTTTATTCATTCAATTTATTATTCTCTTCCTTGCAATTTTTTACGCCTTATTTTTGCTCCACCCTCTCCTCAATTTTTTTTTATTCTCAATTTTACGTGCGGGGTTTCAAATGAAACATCCATTCTGGCTACTGGCGGTTATGAGAGTTTTCCCGACGGCGTTTTATGAAAATTTCATGAGGATGTATTCCGCTAGTAATTTTATACGCGACTATCATCGGAGGAAATTTATTAACAGTTTGTAATACCAATAGTTTATATTCATTATTTCATTTTGATTATTATAATTGGAGGGAGAGGGGATTATGGTGATTTTAATGGGATCAAGTGCAATGTGGATTATTCAAATTGTTTTCTTATTCATGTTTGTGGTTTTGGTGAGTCGGGAGAATTACCTGGTGGTGGCTGGCTGAGAGAAAAAAGCACTTTCTACAAAGACGATGGGAATATTCTTCGAGAATATTCTTTTGTCAATCGTTAAAAGCGATGAAACCTCTAAAGAAATAATATAGAGTATTGTGGTAAGAATAATCCTCAAGTGGCTATCAAATCTCATGATTTCATTTTCAACATCTCAATCTCAGAAATAATCAATGTTTTCACTTATTGCTCAATTCTTCAGTGCGTTAATTGATCAATGATTCAGTGGTGTAATAGAACCAGTTGAGTTATCTATCGAGTCTCCGGTAAATTTAATGGTAGATTGTATTTAAAACGGCTTTTCGTAACAACTGAAATTTTCCATCAATACGTGACTTGAAAATTCTCCCCCGACCCGTTCATCAATTACTTGCTGCTGAAATTATCATAACTGAATTATTCACAAAGCATTCAAATTGACGCAACCGTTTCAATTACGGGATGATTTGTGGCTTGTCATTAGTGGCATTACATTATAAGTTTATGTAGTACTCACGTGTAAAATTCTTAGGATGTCGTCGTAGAATCTCTGCGGGGTATTTTTGAGGATTTTTGGTAAAGCTCCTTGTACAATTGTATTGCTCCCGATTATCCGCTGACTGAGACACTGCAAGCCCTTACGAATCTGTAGAATATATTGGGAAGAAAAATGTTTTTCGAAGCTTAGAGATAAATATAAAAGATTAATTTTTTTTTTACAGGAGGTTCGAATGTAAAATTTAATTTTCAACGAGATTTGGATTCTGTGTCAGAATCGGCTCATTTCCCCATCGACATAGGTTAATCAAATCCAAGTTTAGGCGCTACGCCTGATAGTTTTCAAGATATCGGTTGTTTTCTGACACAAAATTTCAAAAAGGGCCCTAAAGGTCGCTAAAGGGCTGAAAATATCCCGGAAGTGATGCGAACAGTGCCCAAAAACGAAAGTAGAAATCAATAGAACCTCCTCAGGCTTCAAAAACGCTCAAAAACGGCGATAACGTGTTGAAAAATCGAAAAAACTGAAAGAGTGGCCTAAAAACGGTCAAAACGGGCCAAAAACTGGCAAAGACCCCTGGCTACCCAGGGGTCATCTTCTTCTAAAAATCGAGATTTGCACATCCCCGGTCGGCCAGCTGGCCAGCCAGTCGCCTGTCTGGCCCGAAGAGCTGGCATCCAAAAAAATCAAAGGGGGCCCCCTTTCCATTTTCACGATTTTCACCAAATGCGGCACTCTTTTGACGATATCTCGAAAACTATTGATCCTATCGCCTCGGGGTTTGTTCCATTCGAAAGCTGAGCTCATTTCCCATCGATATGAGGTATT
>JAPYZM010000163.1:0-59338 GCA_030522845.1 Psyttalia concolor
CGAGGCGAGGCGAGGCGAGGCATAGAGGCACAGAGGCACAGAGAGGGCCCAGGAGTGTTGTTAGTATGTGCCAGGGGCAGTGTTCCCAGTCTACACGACAGAGAGAGAGAGAGAATTCACATAGGTGGAAATGAGACAGACAGAAATAGATAGGTACAAAGCGACAGGGAGAGAAGGTAAACGAGCGCCAGCGGGAGAGAGACAGGGAGACAGAGAGAGAGAGAGAGAGTGGGTTCAATGATGGCAAGTAGTGTGGAGAAGTGAGAGGGGGAGAGGAAACGCGTCAGCAATGGGAGACTAGGAGAGGGGATGGGGATAAAGGCGACTGGCGTTGAAGGAGAGATATAGCGAGGGCAGCCACGTAACCAACCACCACGAACGTTCCATGGACAACTGGCGACTACTCGCACACTGCTTAAAACCTATATATATAACGCAATGCACATATGCGCGCGCAGCCTCTCTCTCAATCTCTCATTTGACATGGCCTCATATACATGTACATTTTGTCCTCAACATTCAGTATATAACACACGTGTCTGCAAAAAGCCCCAGCGGGTGCTGCACGGCGTCGAGACGCCCCGTCGTTAACAGACATCGTTGGTGGACATACAGGAGGGGAGTTTCATGGGATTTGGGTCCCATGTACTACTTCAGCTCCGAATTTGCCCAATGTACATGGCCCAACGTGTACAATCAGAGGTGTATGTGTGCATTTGGGAGAAATAGGTATCAATGGGCCTATGGATTTAGTTTGGCGAAGCCTTCGGGGTCGGCTGCGAATACAATTTCCAGGCAATATATGTATCCCAACCCTCCTGGTGTGTGCTATTCCAACCTATGTACAGATCTCTCTCTTGCCAATTCTCCCCAGTTCGGCTCTGTGTGCGAATGAGGTTGTACAAGCCTGAAATCCACTTCACGTGTGTACTGCCCGCACTGTACAGCGCACACAGACACCGGATATGTATGGCGACGTGTGAATGCTCTCTGTGTAGTTGTGCAGAGAGAAGCCCGAGTCCTTGTACATACAATGGTTGTGTCTCATGTACTGAGCGCGCCTGCGCACAGACATTCCAAATACATTTTCCACTCGGCGAGAGAACCTTCCTATTCTCAAGCCGATGATGAAGGTAGATAGAAAATGGGAGTAAGACGGTGAGGGGAAAATGGTTGAGACGGGACGAGAGGGAGAGAGGGAGAGAGGCCGAGTGCCAGCCGTCGCTTGGGTACGGCACTGGCGTGCCTCCCAGGCTTAGCATCGATTTCCAGTCCGCCTATGCTACCCAGGCACCCAGAGAGCCGGCTGTACACATTTACCAGGGGGCGGGGGGCCAACCATGTACACACATACAGCTCTCTCCCTGCTCAGACTGCGGAGCCCAGGAGGAGTTTGGTGCTTTGAAATATTTTCTTTCTTCTCGTTGAATTCTTTTGATGGTACTCGGGGGAGAGAAAGAGGGAGTCCGCTTGGTGTTCAGGGGCGCTATTCCAGGGCCCGTGGGGAGTTGAGGGAAAAAATATTTCCAGCGGGCCCTCGAGCAAGGGTGCAAAATCCAATGCAGTTTACCTCTCTCATGAGCGAAATAGCAGTGGGCAGGAGGTGAGAGAGACAGATGGCTCGGTTGGTGAGGGGGGGCTGATGGGGGGTAAGGGGCAGTTGGCGAGGAAGGACGGTTGCGCGAGCACAGAAGCGTGAGCCGCTTGGGAATGGGTTTTTCGAGGTAAAAACTTGGAGTTGGAGAGAGATGGAGAGTTGGTGAACGGAGTGGGAGAATAACAGAGAAGAGAGCGAGTGGCCTGCCCTCAGACGGTCGCCCGTTTCACTACCTCCACAAGCCTGAACGCACGAACAAATCGACACTGCGCGAGAAATACACACACTCTGTGTTCCCGTTTTCGTCAAGGCGTATATCCCACCAGCCAAACCGAACAAGAGAGAGGCCCCGAACCAAATAACTAAGTGAGTGTGAGTGTGATTGCCGATATACCCCGTGGTTTGAAGGTGAGGCGCAGGAGGTGAGGGCTCCAGAGGAGACTGTACTGCTGCTGCTCTAGCACAATTTGTTAAGTTGGTGAGCAATCGCAAAGCCAGGGGCATTTTGAATAGGATTCGGTGAGAAAGAGAGGGAGAAGAATAAGAAGAATATAATTGAGAGAGATAATAATTTGTACGTGCCCGTGTATGTGTGTGTAAGAGAGATAGAGAAAAAGAGGGAGACGAATTAAAAGCACGTCAGGCTATTTTTTTTTATTTGCAAAACTTTTGATTCTGTACATCTGCGATATATCACTGGTCATTATTTGCTGTACAGCTGTACACCGCGTTTACTTGTATATTTATTATGTCATTTAACAACGCTAGAATTTGTTTTTCACTCTTTAACGTATTATGAGTAATGTATACAATTTTGGAGTAGAGCCGATAAATGGAATGAGTGATACCGATCAACAACGACAACGTCCAATGAGCAAAACGTACATCACGGGAACAACAGTAGGCCATCAGAGCTGAATTTGAGGAGAAAGTAATTGAGCGTAATTGAAAAGTGTGAGTGCGGGTTTTTCCTCTTTTTTGTCACAAGGACAATTGGCTAGAATCATAAAAATCGAGAAATCGAAATTTAACCGACGAGGATAGGAGACCCATATAAGAGCAAACAATAATCCGTCGATTACGTGGAGAAAGGAGTTTCTCGTGTCTACACATTTTTATTATTTAACCATCTGTAAAAATCTTTCGAGGTTTTTTATGCTGCTTTTTTCGTTTGTCTCTTCAATATCAAATTTTGCAAGTCACATTATTTTTTGACATTCAACGGGGGAGTGAGAAATCTCTTGGAAAGCAACGTGTGAGGAGCGATCGTTCAGCCGAGACCGGTGGCAGTCGCGGCGAGTGACACGGTCGAAATTTTCGTATATAATATACGAGGTGCTGTAGTTGGTTCCACGCCGTATATATTTATATATACGTTCGTAGATGTGTTGAGGGTGCATGTGTAGAGTGACTGTTGGATACCATTGGTGGGGGAGAGAGGCAGAATTACCCCGTAGCATTGCTAAGAGGCGGGTATAAAGGCCCGTCCGGTGCTGCCCCCTATTGGCTCAGACTCGGTGTTTATCCCCACTCCTCGGAGGCTGACCGAGAGCGACGACTACTCGCTACGGGTGGGAGAAGGACAAAGAGAGGGAGGTAGAGGGAGAGAGAGAGAGAGAGAGAGAGAGGAAAGGAGAAGAAACACAGAGAGAAACACAGTTGGTCGAGGAGTACGTAGAGCCCCAGAGGAGAACGGGGTTTCCAAGAGAGTGTGCCGTGTTAGAGCTCGATCGCGCGATTCCCCACTACAGGACGTTGGAAACTTATGAAATTTCGCAAGCACTACTGACGAAGTATATTGCGCCCCACGAGTCACATCGTGATATCGCTCGTGGCGCACGGTTTGAAGTTAACGAAAACAATAAAAACCGGGTGAGGACGATTATTTCAAAGAAAAAACCGTGGAAATAATACTGGATATTGCCGTCAACGATTTACGTCGTTGCTCGTTGATTGTTTGAAGAGAATTTGTGGGGGATTGGGAGACTCAGGAGTGTGGAAAAATCAGCTGCCGCGGTTATTCACCAGGTGCAAAGGAGACAGCAGTTGATGATCTACAGTGTGTGTGGGTGTATTTTTTTTTTAAATAGCGAGAAAGAAAGAAAAATAAAACATACAAAATACGGGGTACGGGGAATGCCGAGGATTTAGTAGTTTGCGTTTTGAACTGAGGATAAAAAATACAAAAGCGCGCCGCGAACATACCGCAGACCCGTCACTCCGTGGATAATCCTCGTATGTCCGCGCTCGTTGTGCCGCCGCCGGCTAAACGAAGGGGATTCAAACCAGACAGAGGGTGAAATAGAATATCTCGCGCCGGGCAGTGTGAGACGCGCGTGCGGAGTGAAGGAGGAGTTGCTAAAAAAAATACCTTCAAGAGTGAGAAGCACACGTTGAGGAGAGGAGGGAGAAAATACAGTTTGGAGTCGTTGTGATTACTCTCAGTAGTGGATATATTCGAGGACTGAGGGAGGACGAAAAAAAGAGGAGGAGAGACAGAGGCTGTTAAACAACAAAAAAAAAAAACGAGTGAGATATAGAACGACGATTTTTCCTCTCGATACGCCATCTCACGGACATTGAAAGAATCATAGTTTATCACAATGGCTTCCGTGAAAGACACGGCGACGTTCTTCACTGAGGGTACAACAAGTCAATTCGAACACGTATTAAAATTGTATCCACAGGCCCTGAGATTACAAGCGGATAGGAAAAAGAAAAAACCCGAGGAACTTGTCAAATTGGACGACTGGTGAGTCAACTGATATTTCATGTTATTTTAGCTTTTCTCTCTCTCTCTCTCTCTCTCTGTCTCTCTGTCTCTATTACTTTTTTAATTTATTTATTTCTTCTTTTTTTTATCTGTCCTATTCCTTTCAATATACTGCGTGTATCGTAACGTCCGGTAGCCACGGGTGTATTCACGACAAAACTACGAGTAACAAACACGATTTAGCTCTCCCGGTTTTACTTTGTGAAGGGGCATTTTTACACAACACGTCGACAACTGGGTACAATGAACCCCCTCAAGTGTGTGTGCCTCTACTGTTCGCCAGCACGTAGCATACTGCGAATGTATGTTTGAGCGCACACGCTCCGATCTCCCCAGCTTGCCCCTCGTCAACCTTTATTTTTCCCCTTCTCCCGGCTTTTTTTCGTTTTGTTTGGTCTTTAATAGCCACTCTCTATTAGCACGTTACTTCCGATTGTCGATGAATCTTCGTGGGATGAGCTATTTCACGCATGTGTAGAGGCGGTGGGTGAACGCGTCGTACAGCAGTTGGATTGGCTGTGCGAGAGACAGTCGCACGTGGCGATCGATTTCTTTTTAACTCGTGCGAAAGTCGAGGTGATTGAGATTTTTGAGTAAATTGGACTTTCTGGCTTTCTCGGGGAGGCGAAAGAGCCAATTTCAAGAACAATCCGATGCTCTTGACATTTAAGAAGCTGTCGGTGCACTCCAGTTATTTTAATATTTAACTGATGGGTTGAGGCTGGTTAAATCGGTTATTTCTATGGGAAGATTTAATTTGCAAAATTTGGGGGAGGAGTGGCGAGGGGAAATTATTTTTTGTTATTGAGAAAAAGTGAAAAGTGAAATAATAGGGTGAAGTAGTAGCGATGGGGTGGGTAAAATTGACTCTTCCGCGTCACGACTCTTCAATTGAACTAAAATCTCGTTGAATTCAGGCTCGCATGACTCTCATCAAACCCCGAAAATTGGATGAGAATGGCCACATTGGAATCACCGCAAATTTTTATCGAACAAGGCTCGGTTGGTGAATTGAATTGGGTGGAGTGGTAACCAATGTCGATGGCGCATGAAAATTAATTTATCGTTTAATAACTCTCATTAATTCTCCGCATTACAGTTCGTGCATGGTCGATTCCATGAATGATAAATGAGGGAAGACCCGGTGAGCGTCAACCGCATATGATGACTCATTGTATTTGTGTTTAATTTATTGCAATGGTTTTTTAAAATTTTCTCGCCCATTGAATAATCCGCAATCACTGCCAATTTTCACCGAAATTCTACAATTGTAATGAATTAGGAAAATCATTCGTCGTCGTTTCATTAATGATTGCCGATGATTTTCGGTCGTTAAATGGGATTAGCAGTTGTGTTGTATTGATCGGTAATCTGGTGTTGGCACACGTATGCTGAGAATAGATATTGAACCTGAGGTAGAGGTGAACTGGCGCTTGTCTTGCGTTCGTCATGCCCTGACATTTATGAAACTCTCGACGTGGGGTAGAGTGCCAGAGCTAGCTCGTACTGTCTGTCGTGCTACAGGGGAGCGACTACAGCCACTACTTTTTCCTCACATCCAAACCTCCTTCGGGCTCGGCCAACTGATGCCATGAGGGACTTTTCGAAATCACACGCGCCGACAACTTATTGCTCACCTCTGTGCCACTTTTCTCTCTCTTTTCTTTTCTCTCGCGCTCTACCCATTTAATTTCTAATTTTTAGAATAAATTATTGCCCCTCCCTCTTTCTCCATCTATATCCACCCATTTTCAATTATCCACTCGGATTTATTGCGATGGGGAGATGATTCACTGAGGCATTTTGTACGTGTGTTTGCTCGCTACTTTTTTCCCCCCTCGAGTTATTTTCCCACAAGTGAGAATCGTCACTGCCAAGCAGATTTTATAAAAGCGCTACGCGCGCGATTGTGTCAAGGCTGTTTTTGTTGGAGCGCGGTTGCGTGCCGAGAGCGCCTCTCAAAATGGACGCGAACGCTGCCGCGTCAGCCTGTGCTGAAACTGTCTTTCCCCACAGTTGAGAATAACCAATGAATAGTTGAATGTATTTTATTCACTGAGATTTACCGATTTTATGGATATCGATGAATTTATTCCCCTTTATTCTGGTTCGTTTTTCGCCCCTATTATTGATTTTTTCATCCCCTCGATTCGCCGCTCATTTCGCACCTTTGAACCCGATTTTACTCTTCCACTTTGGAGGCAATTGAATTTTGCCTGTTTTTATTTTGCGAAAATTAACTACACTGAGAAACAAAAATTATCTTTGTGAAATATTGCTTGATTTTTGAAAGTTCAATTTCTCCGAAGAAATGACGCAGTGTTGGAGGAACGGCTTCAATAATAATTTTTTTATAAATTTCGTAAAGTCAAGGAGAAGAATTATTTCCAGTCATGGCAAATCCAATTTTCCTCTAGACGAAACACTTTTTTTAAATAAATGAATATTTAGCAAAAACAATAGTTTTTTCTCAGCGTCTGGGAAATCAGTTGAAAATCCCCTCATTCAGAGGTATTCATGGAATTTCTCTTGTCTTCTCCAACAGGTACCAAAATGAACTGCCCAAGACGATCAAATCGCGTGGGAAGGACGCGCATCTCATTCACGAGGAGCTTGTGCAGACGATGAAATGGAAACAGACAGTGCGTATGACGAAATAATAACGAATTTCCTCAATGATATTACTGAAAATTTATATTCAACTGAATTGATTGTACTGTTGGCTGTTGTAGCGCGGCAAGTTCTATCCCCAGTTGAATTACTTGGTCAAAGTAAACACACCTCGCGCAGTGATGGCTGAAACGAAGAAGGCATTCAAAAAATTACCAAATTTGGAGCAGGCCATTACAGCATTGTCGAATCTCAAAGGTGTGGGTACAACAATGGCATCGGCTCTGTTGGCCGCTGCGTCACCTGAGAATGCACCATTCATGGCTGACGAGTGTCTTATGGCGATACCGGAGATCGAGGGAATTGACTATACGACCAAGGAGTACCTCAATTTTGTCCAACACATTCAGAATACAGTCGAGAGGCTCAACAAACAGAGTGAGTTTAATGTCACAATTCCCAGTTTATTCACCGATCTCTCTCAATTGTTGAATCAAAAATAGATCAAGGGAAAAGTCACCAAGTCAGTCTTTATGAACTGAGATAATTTCTAAATTCAAGGAGTAACGATTGAAAAGTCAATTAACCGAGGACAAGAGATACTTTTCGAGTTCGATGAAATTGCATGCCTTGGTCTATTGCTTTTTTCATTTGTCTTGTTTTTTGTGTTTTAGCGACAAACGGCAAATCCTGGAGCCCTCACAGAGTTGAGCTCGCCCTGTGGACTCACTACGTTGCCTCCGAATTAAAGCCAGAGTTGCTAGAGGGAATACCAGGGGCAACAGAAAATGGTAATACTCATTCATCGACCAATGGAGAAGCAACAGAACCGTCGGACGATAGTAATCCAGAAGTGGCTGTTGTCAATGGTAAGGAGCCAACAACAATAAATCCAGCAGCAATTGATGAGAACAGCACTACAACATCATTCACTGAGGATTCACTTGACAAACCACCAACTCCAATAACAGCAGCTGTACCGAGTGAAGACACTAACGATTCAATTGCTACTAATGAGAATGAGGACTGCAGCAATACACCACGACCGACTGACAGTGAGGATACGGAGGACTCGCAGGACGCACAGGAGCCACCAGCCAAGAAAACTAAGAAGTGACCCCAGGGCCATAATACTGTTAAACATCCTGTCCATAGCCTCGTGTCGGCCGCCAACATGACACCCATCGCGGCAAGACGCTTCTAATCCGTGTTTTTTTTTTTTTTGTTTTTTAAATTCACTCGAAACAAACCGAATAATTTGAGAACAATTTTCAATTATTAACTCAACTCCCGCTCTTCATCATCACCTATGATCCCTCAGAGTTGTGGAAATTATATATAGATCTTTGGTAATATTTCATTATACTCGTTATCTTTTCATCGAGTCGATATTATCGTTGATTCTTCAGATTTTTGACAAACTTAAATTACGTGAATTTTCTCGTCTGCGTCCGTAGATTGGGTTATGAGATTTCGAGTATAAGTTTATTAGGGAGTTTGATTTATTTGAGAACCGATTTTTGAGGGTAAATGGCTGATTAACGAATTATCAAGTGCGTTGAATTTATTACTTTTTATTATTTCTTCTACTTTCATTCTAATAGATGAAAATCGAGTAAGGGAGAGATTGTAGTGGTAAAAAGTAACCGAAAATGATAAAAAAATTGATGATGAAAATTACTAGATGATGAATGAAAATTATAATAATTAATAATGCACCAACCCGTGACCAGGCACGACGGCGGTAAGCTGATTATGATGATAAAATAATAATATTAATGATTAATAATAATTATAATTGTAATACCGAAATCATTACCATAATTTATATACCTTACACGATGAAGTAAAAAAACAATAAATGAAAGAAAAAAAAAGAAAACTACATGTCGTGATGCATGGAGTTAAACCAAATACCTTGTAAGTAAAATACTAGAAAATGAAGAAAAAAAAAAACAATTTAAAGGGAGACAACAAATCAGCGAAAATGTCCATCAAAAATTTTCATGTTAAATGAAGTAATACGAAAATCAATACACACATTTATTCACATACACACCCACACTTGCATACATCCACACAACAGGTGATGACGAGATGTTTCTGTACAGGGATTTAACTAGTATTTTTGCATAATAATTGAATGAAAAATACGTGAAAATACGAGGGGTATAGATACGAAAAGCAAAGTATCACACAATTAGGAGAGAAAAACAAAAACAAAAAAATGGGAGTAAAAGTTGTGGGAGTGTGTTCCAGTTGAATCTAGAAATGACGCATGTATGATTTCTTTAATTTCGAGCGAATGACGAGTGACTGAGCAATTATTATTCCTTTCTCTCCCTTGAACAAACTCAAAATAAGATAAGTAATGCTTTGCCATTAACGATCATACGACAATTGTTTTCTGTTATTACAAACGTAATAATACCTAAACATAAGTTACGTAGATTGTGATTTAGATGAAGAGAAATTCATTTGTAAGGGCCGACTATTTCGATTTAACGAAGCCACTCTCCTCTGCGCACTGTCTAAAGACATTAAATAAATCTCGAAAAAAAAAAAAATAATAATAAAATAAGCAACAAAACAAGAAAGACTTTTACCATTTTAGCTTCAATACTGGAATCCCTTCAGTCTCGGGTACTCCAGCATCGGCGGATAATTATTTCCCCTCGATTTTTATTATTCTCTTCATCCCAAAGTGAACAGTTGAACTCATTTAATAGGAAAGACTATCGTTATTAACTCACGGAGAACAGAACATTCCACAACGATTAACATTTCAATGAGAGAAATAGCCGAATGGGCATTGGATGCACAGTATCCCCTCTCCCTTCCAGCCGGAGGGGTGTACGTACGCCCCGAGAGTCGATGGCATCGATCCACGAGGGCTTGAACAATTATTACTCCATTTCTTTTGCTCTTATCGTCATAACTTCACTCAGACGGAAGTTATGAAGGTGGATGGGAAACGTCGTTTATTTCCGGTATTGATTGGCGCGAAACCGTCGCGGAGGCAAGCTTCATAATCTTCTTTTTCTCCCCTGTCATCGCTCAAAATTCTTCCTCCTCCCTCACCCCTCTCTACTTCACGATTACCAGAGCACTGATTACAAAGACACGCAATTTACAACAGTTTCACCCTTTCATCATCTGATTATGAAGAAAAAGCAAAGAAAATTATCGAAGTAACATTGTATCATTATTATCATTAGTGAATATAGATATTTCAAATGCACGACATTTCATGCAGAAGAAAAAATGAAGAGAAGAAAATTAAAGGGCTGAGAACGATTACGAAATCGTTTCCGGGCGTAAACGTTTTTTATAAACGTTAATGTAGCAATTATGAGAATGAGAAACTATAGAGTAATAATTTAAAAAAATTAATAAAAATGTGCGGAGCACTGCCACGGAACGACTTGCCTGACGACATCCCCCCTGGGTTGGATATATACATAAATGAACGTGATACGTGATATATACACAACTAAATTCATGTGCTTGCGGTGAAATGCAGAGAAATTTTTTTCAAAAAAAAAATAAAAATAAATCATAACTTATGAAGGAAGTGAAGGAACAAATGTTTAGATATTAAGTGATAAAAATCGTTTTGTCGATTTGCTAAACTGATGGAATAGAATGAATGAGTATAAAACAAAAATAAATGAATAAATATATTATATATAAATAAATAAAGAAAAAGACTTCTCATATTGTACCTCGTATTAGGATCCTGGAACAATTTATATATATATAAAAGTAATGATAAAAAAAAAATACAAAACATTATCCTAGCGCTGGATACTATAAATTTAGATATTTCACTTATGGCCTTAAAATGCAGTTACGAGGAAAATGGAAAATAAGCAAGACGCAGGAACTACCGATTCATTAACAAAAAAAGAAAAAGACAAAAAAACAAAAAAAAGAATCACTAGTTTGTGGTTTTTCATTTTTCATTAGTTATTTAACAAGTATCATTATTCTTGGTTGTTTGAACGTAAGTGATTAAAACAAGAAAATATTAATTGTAAAGAGCGTAATTATGAGAAATATCGATAATGGGTATGAAAAACTTTAATGAATGCATGGAATTCGTGTGAATCGATGAGAGGAAAACATCACCGTAATAGCATCCGCTCGTAGTGTCGTTTAGAGCGCTGATTACGGGCGTGATATACCTACCGAATATATACGATATACACAAGAAATATACAGCATAATATGAGAGAATGCAATGGTAAAGACGATAAAAAATTACCAATGCCGTATGAACAAAAAAAAAACAACAGCAGAAATAAGCCAATCAAGTAGAGCCCACGCATTTTGCGTTAAAAAAAACTAAGAAAAAAAACCAGTAATACTGAAGCATGGGGTGTCACGGCGGTTGTCCATTTGGCGATATAACGAACAAAAAAAAATGATTAGAAAATAATAATGATTGTAATTATCGGAGTGACGTAATAATTGTAGCGAAGGATTATTTAAAAAATAAAAACTACACGGTGAATCTCAAGTATTGCGCGTATCTATTAATAACACCAAAACAAACCTACCTCAAGGAGATCGTGAAATGTAAACAAAGCGGCAGTGCAATGACCCAATAATATCTGGAGCAGTCAGTTGGAGTGAGGGGCGGAGGGGGGACGGGAGGGTCGGATGAGATAGAAAGAGACGTGAGTGTTTGCCAGTCGTCGTCTAGACGTTCAAATTGGGTATGTATAGGTAAAGGTCTCGGACGCATGGGATTCCCCGGCATTCCATCCGGCCAAATGAGAAGAGAGATGAGGAGGTGGCATTAGAGAAGGAGGAAATCATTGGTGAATTGGTGTTGGAAAATACGAGGGAGCGCAGAAACCGAGTGAGGTGATGAAACTAAACACTGAATAGCGTGTGTGTGTGTGTGAGGGGGGGGGGGGAGTTAAAAGAGAAATAATAATGAGAAGAAAGGAGAGGACAAGTCAAGAATAAAAGAGGGAGAGAGTGAGAGAGAAATCAATGTACTGCAACGAGTGCGGCGTCGATGGCCGAAAGGAGAGTGAAAAGCGCAGATGAAGAAACGAGAGTGACGAAGGGAGGGGAGAGAGAGAGAGACGAGTGAGAGAATGAGGTTTTGCCGACAGGTTGTGTGATACCACGAGTTACGTCACAGACGGAACAACTGGTTGCCAACGATGAGGCGGCAGGGGGGTGGTGGGGTGCTTTCAGAGGGGAATTCCGGAGATTGTGGGGGAGGAGGGGGACACGGGAATCAGAGGACGAGAGAGCAGAGACAAAGATAGAGCGCGCGCACAGTGAACTGTGGGTTTAGATGGGCTGAAAAGGGAGGCCATCGGGCTTGCCAGCGAAAGGGGTGAAAGGGGGGTGGCGGTGAGGGGAAGCAGACGAACAGAGGCGCCCGATGATATATACAAAACACAAGGTCACGAGTAAGGCTTGCCATGTATGTGTGGTGTAGTATCTGTGTAGGCTTTCGTATCTGTAAACACACTGAGTGACGTAGCACGTGCGACTTTACCACGAACCGGGCGGGGGCGTCGACACCCCAGTGCCCTTCATCTCTCTTTCCATGTCTGACCTACTGAAAGTACATGCGTGTCCCAGTTGTATGGCTGCGCGCATCTGCAGTTCCTCAGTTTGTCCTCTATTCCAAGATTTTTCTTGGATTTAGTCGTCGTATTTTCCGGTTGCAGGGGAATTTATTTCATAGTTATCGTTGTCGTCGATGGATATTTCATCGGAGCTCGGAAGCTGGCTACTGCGACTGCTAATCTCATCGTCTCCATTCTGGCTTAATATGGTAGACAATCTAGAGGTCTGTGAAGCTTGGACTGTTTCATACTTGGGGTTCATTATTTTTCCTGAGGAAAAAGATGGAGGGGAAGCTTTGCGTGGCCTCTCAAGATGACGGGAGGATAGTGTCCCTCAAACGGCCAGGGGAATTTTCTCTCCCTCTGGCATTGTCTCCGAATACGCAGGCAGGTAGAAACCCTGCGGGGCTTCTCAACCGGGGACAGCTCCTCCACTTGTGTTACCAAGACAGCAGCTGCCTACCTACGTACAGAGGGTTCTATCGTGTTCTCTGTTGGTTGGGTTTCGACTCCCTATACGCAGGGAGAAAGCCCTCGGTATTAGTCCCCTGACGATGTGACGAGGGTTGGCCTGGGCTCATCGTAGATGCCACTGGCGTTCCTCCCATGCTTTTCCAACTGACCTGCACACTAAGGCCCGCTGGGACACTATTTTTATTTTGTCCCGGCTCTGTTGTCCTCTCTCTCACCCCCCCCCCCCTCCCCCACGTTTTGTTTCAATTCTCTCCTCAACTTCGGCGAAATGTTTCAATGAAAAAGGGGAAGGGGGAAGGAGGGGGGGGGGGGGGAGTAATAGTTCGATAGTAATTATAATTCTTTTAATACTGGGGAGGTAGCTCAAATGAGGAGAACAAAAAAGTTTCGGGTGAATTATAGAGGTGAGTTGGCGAGTGAGCCTCTCCAGTCGGATCGTTATTTCCCCGCGGCACAACTCCCACTGGCCGATCAATACAACATGCATTATCGATGCCCAGCGAACTTGCACGACGCTCCTGTCCATCGTCAATTTCACATTTCCCAGGCCTTTTTGTTCGCCATGTTTATCCTTAGTTATTACTTTTTATATCTCGGGTATAGATCTCGATGGGCTAAGGCCCTGAAAATTCATGGACTCTAGTATCACTTGGGAATTGGTAATGGAGCTTTGCTCGATGAAACTTGAGGCAGCTGGGGCTCTTTCCCGTTATAAAATAGGTACATTCGATAATATCAATGTCTTGGACTCATTCAGCGATTTCAACATTCATACAGGCCTGAATTAATTCAACTTGAGTCCCACCATGTTCCGATATAAACAGTGCAGCTCACATCATTTCCACCTGTAAAATTATACCGAGGACTTGAATCGCTGAAATAAAAAACAAATTTCATCGGTACTGATATGAGGATAATAATCAAGTTAGTTATTTGACGAATAGGTCTACATTTCATAGTATTTTTCTAACCCTAAGGCTTGAGTGTGACATCACTAAAATCATGAAAGAGAAATGGGACTTGAGAATTCGTTTCCGAAAATAGGTCAGTCTCTGTCCGAGAAATATTAAGAGTAGACCACCCAGTAAATACTCAATTCCAACTCAACTTTCTGTTCGCTATCAACTTATTTAATTTCTAATCTCATAATTCCAATGCAACGCTGGCAGGCCCGTGAATTAATTCACTACCACTACTTCCGATATCCGATAGAAAAAGTCGAGTCCACGTCATTACCCCCCCCCCCCCCCCCCCCCCCCCCCCGCATGAGGTTTCAAAAGCCGCGAACTTTAATCGCAGAAAAAAAGCAAATATCATCAGGAAAAGACAACATCCCGACAGACTGCGAAAACAACCAGAAAGTGGAAAATGACGTGTGCCTCGTTGTGACGTGAAACCCATCGTCACCGTTGTAAATTGTTTCCATGGGCACGTGACACTGACAGCTATCAAAAGCGATAAGAGACGCAGTTGATGGATTCAAGAGTGGGAGGTGGGTACTACAGTGCAAAAAAAAAAGCCAAAAAACAAAACTGAACGTGCCCGCGGTATGCCAACACATACGGGTTAAAAAATAATAAAAATATATGTCTGTCTCTCTGTGTGTCACTTGTTGGCCGGTATAAACGGATGAGTATCCCACCAATACATTTACTCAGAGGGCGCGATGCGGTGTTACCCAAAGTCAAAGTGTTGATACACATATACACGCATTGGTGGCTTCGAAGGATAGCAACGGAAAGGAGGGAAAGGGGTGAATTGAACTTGCGGGTGAGGGGGGAGGGGGGGGGGAGCACGGGTACAAAGTGAATACATACCTACCATTGACCGGGATATCGTCTGTCCCGGGATGAATGAACCGTTACGTCACGCACTTGCATTCCCCGTGTGTCCCTTATTCCTCCATCTCCTTCTCTCGGCTCCCATCCTTTTCCACTTCGTCCTTTTCCACCACCTCCGTCATCCACTCACCCAATCCTCCTCACCACCACCTCCTCCCCTCTTTTTACTACAATACAGGCGATGTGTTTATACATAACGGATACGTAACATTACGTCATGTCTCGCTCCTCTATCGTAAAGAGAATCGTGTGTAATTTGTGTATTTGTATACATTACCACCTCTTTTTCTTTTCCCGTCTGACTCACCCCCTCCTCGCCCCTTCGTCGCTGGAACGGTTTTACGTGTGATACACTGGGGAATAACTGTTCGTATAGCTTTCAATTGGGGGTCAATGTATCGTTAAACGAGACATCGGCTAGACGTGAACGAGGGATATGTATACGAACAACATTGGGGTTCGCTGCACTGTATTTATGTCGGTTTATTTTGCGATTGATTAGTGGATGGGAGACAATGAAGGAGTCGCATGGAAGGAGAAATACTAGTGAGAGGATTCATTTGTTCTATTAGCTTCGGGCAATTTTCAATTGTAATGCCCCGTAGTTCTCCACCATTTTGGAGCACGAAGGACATTTGGCTGGATCATCCCCCCCCCCCCTCCCCGCAGCTTCATTGACACCGAATAAAAATATTGTATTTAACATTTTAGCGGGGCAAATGACGATTTATTTATTTTGAGTTTCATACACGTAAGTTCAATTAGATTACCACCGAATTTACTCGAGTTGGAGCTTGTTTATCCGCCATTCTGCAACGAATTGTGAATAACCGAACAATTATCGAAATAATCTTATCCCCACTCTCCCGCAAAATGTCAAATCCAGCGATTTTATTGGGCAAATTTCAGGATTTATCACATGTTATTTTTTTCTTGACGCTTGTAGAACTTTATTTATTTATCGTGTTCGTTTAGTATGAGCCAGTTTCCTACCTTACGTTTGTTTGAATTTTATGTACATAATTTATAATGGATTGCTTCATTTTTTACTTGATGTATTTACATACCGCACTTCTTCGGGGTGATTAGCTGATGAGATTTATGCCTCGAGCATCGCCTCCCGGTGTTCCCAGTTGGCGTCTTTGAGATTGGGATAAAGTTTGGCTTTCGGTCCGTCACTGTTGAGACGGCCGTGAAAGTCAGGACGTCTCTCCTTGGGGGCACTACGCTGCAGCCAAATGTCGAGAAGACTTTTGGGGGCTCCGCTTTTTTGAAGCTGTTTTGCTAGAGGTGTTGGCGTTATGGGCGGCGGGGACATTGGGGAGTCTGTTGTTGCACGGATCACACTGGCACGTGTTAGCTCTTCTTTTCCAATGCTGAGGAATTCAAAAAATTGTACTTTAGATTATAAACTTTGGAAATAACGTAATGTTTGCCAATCGGCAGTAATAGCATTTTATATCATTCAGCCTCGCCGCGATATCGCACTTGTGATATAAAATTGTATAAATTATAGTATTCTATTACGTAACGAATTGGCAAATGGTATTTTGTTGCTCTTCTGCCTCTAAGTCATTTACGTACGCTTGCACAAATTGTCAATTTATCGATGTTGTGTGGCCATCTATTGGATAGTCATATAATATTTAGTATGGCAATAGCAGAATATCTCCTATTCTCAACTATAAGCCATAAAACCTCCCAGAATTCCACAATGAGCCCCCATCTTAACTAAACAACTCTCTGGAATCCTCATTGAATAGCTGTCCCTAGACCGTAATTGCTTTATCCTAAATACCTCCAAATTCAACCTGACGACCATTGGCGGTAATGGTTAGATGGGTGAGGTGTTCCATAATCACGGAATTATTACTTTGTTAAATCTATTATTGACTGAATTCAGAAGCGTCTATTTGGAAACTCATTTGTTGCAATAAGTAGCTCCCCAAGAATTATAAATGGATATTTGAAAAAGACTGGAGAACATTAGGAGCATTTTCAAATAGTGTTTTTGAGAAATATTGAGAAATCAGTGAGTAGAGGGTAAAATAGTTTTTAAAAAATGTTTTGCATTTTTTAAGTTTTCTTATAAAAGCAAATTTTCACTGTCACAGGAATCCTTGAGGCGTAGGTGTAAACATTTTTCATCGCGAAATGTAATAATCAAATTGTCAGTAGACCTGCAGAAATTATCCGCAGAGGTAGAAAATTAGGTTTCCTAACGGTTTAATAATTATTTCTTGTAATTAGTCACAGAGATTTCAAGGTAAGGGGCTATTATAGCCGGCTCTCCACATTTTTTCCGAGAATTGCAGTAAATATTGGCGGATATACGAGCTTTTACCTTTAAGAAGCATGGAAAAGTAGTTTTCTGACGTTTACGGCCTTCTGTACTTTCAGACAGGCGATAAGTTGCACAATGCCTGTAAAACGGCAATGTGATGTACACGCAGCGGTAAATTTTTGCAAGTCAGAGGGCAATGTTTATATAACGCTGTGGTGAATAAAAGTTTTGGTCTAAAGATTACAGTCTGAGTGGAAGGGTCGTAAGCCCTAGGCGACGGGCCTTATACAGCAATTGACGCACAAGTGAATTCTACGTAAGTCGGAGATTGTATGGAAGTGGGCGATAATGGGTATTTATATCACAAGGTGACAAAAGTATTTTTTTAAGGAGTATGAGTTATAATGCCGTCCGTCAGAAAAAAAATCTACCGCAATTAGAAGCTTGCTTTATCGGTCCGAAATTAGTATATTTCTAACCTAGGGGGGTAAAATGAAGGACCCTTGCGTACGGGCAGAATTATCAGTCGAGTCGAGGGCGAGGACAGGCGAACCACGTGAGGCCGAAAAATTCCAAGGCCCCGATCGTGAATGATATTTTTCATCCCGGCGTGACGAAAAGGTCACTTTCCGGCACATTGTGAAGAACTAGTATACTGAAGTTAGCATAACTTTTTACATCTCTGGGGACCCCCTCTTCACACAATTTCCATTTATAATTATGGTCCCCACTCCTAAAAGCATAGGAAAGAAGAACATAGCAGCAGTGACAAAATTGTGGTCGTAACACGCGCAATAGTCTATTTCGTAACGACTGAAAAAAAAATGGTTTTTGGCGAGTGGGAGGTTTGAGGTGGCTACCCTCGCCTTAGGCTCGTGATATAATCCCACGAGTCAAAAGTCACTTTTTTCACGCGTTACGAACAATATTTTTCATCTCAATGTGTCGAAAAAGCACACTTTGACTGAAGTTACTTTTCCGACACAGCGTGATGAAAAAAATGTTTCGGAACATAATTTTATACCACCAGGCCTGGAACCGGCTAAATGAGGCAAAAGGCGCGAAGCGCCGAGTGTGTAATCAGGCGGTTTCAGGCAGGAGTGCCATAAATTACTTTGGACGCGTGATTTTCACGAGGACATTTGCGAGTATTCGTTGTCTATAACGAATTAGGGAATTTTTTCCCCATTTCTTACGTCAATTACTGGTTTTCCACGATGTCATCTGAAAAATTTTCATTATCGATAAGTGTCTAACCCTGCTCATATAGTTGAGGCCTTCACCTAGGCCTGATAAACCCCGACTGTAATCTCGCTTGGCTCGGTTAGATCACGGTTTTCGCACTCGATGGCAAAAAATATTTTCTGTCGCAATGATAACGGTATATTGCGATACAACCGAAAAAGCTGCTGTTGATGAGGGTCAGCAATTACGCGGATAGAAAAGTTCACTAAAAATTCCCCTTCCGCTTGCTAATGGGGTGGTGTCTGTCAATCGCTATTGCACTTGGATAAAAATTTGTTTTCCAAGTTTGCTAACAAACATTATTTATCAGGAGTTTTCACCTATTGACGATTGACATGAGAACATTTTCTTGAATGAAGTGCCTCTTCTTTGCTTAAAATTGTTTTTTTTCACTGTATTTTTGCATTTTCTATTTTGGATTGTGAAATTGGAAAACAAGTTTTCGAACAGATAATCATTAACGATCGAATTAAAGCATTTTCGGGTATTATCGGTGATTTTAACTTTCGATAAAAGTGGTGGGTCGAAACTAATATTAACAGTTTCGTTAGTAGAGAATTTCCACTCGCATGCAGTAACTGGCTAAATTTGATAATGTAGCACCTAATGCGTTTACCACCCACGGGCACTCCAGCTACATTCGAGTATTTATGTGGCGTTATCACGTTAGAAGAGAGCGTAAAAATAATAAAAGCGTAAAATAATAAAAATAAAATAATAATAAAATAATAAAGAAATCAACTAACTCCACTGTTGTAAAAATTAATCATAAAGATTTGAATATTTTTTTCTGGTGTATTTAAAACGTTTTAAGACTTCTATAGTGTTTCTAAAGCGCACAGAATTTTACAATCACATTTTCCATAAACCATCCTTAGACGTTATATTCAAACTCCAATGGGCTTGTAATGTGCATAAAAGCCTTTCGATGGCGATCGAGACGACATTGGGTGATTTGAATCGGCGCAAAGAAAATAATTTAACGTGTGTTTCAATTGGCGGTAGATCGTCAAAACGTGAAAATCATGGAAACTGGATACCACTGAACGACCTTTATATGGCCATTCGCAATTGCATTGACAAATGCATAATTAATTAATGATCTGTAAATTAACAAATTTGGAGGCACTCGCGGTCGAACTACCATGCCCCTGCGATCATATGAAATTTTGATGAGTGAATGGAGTAAAGAAATTTGTTGATAATCATCACTCACCTGTCTAACTCTCTCAGTGCTTGATCCAATTCGACCTTATCCTTGTCATCCTTATTTCGTACCTCCAGTAGACAATTCAGTACTTCAGCGTGCATTGGTGAAGTGCCAGCGTGGGCCTTTAAAAGCCTCTCTAATTCCTCCCACAATAAACGATAATGTTCTTCCCTGCGAATTCCACTCTTGCCGCCCCTGCCGCCTCCGAAATTTGGCAGTGATAGGGTTTCGTGTTTTGACTCGAGCTGCAGCAGACTGAAGATCAATTGTTTGCATTTAACTAATTCGTCCTTAGATATCTCATCCTTCACCATTATCTCTGGTAATGGGTCAATGATCTGAAAGAATTTGTGCGTAATTTCCATTAGTTATTCGATTTCTCATTGACGTCATTCATATTAAAAGCTTATTCTCGAGGGAGGGGTGATTACCTGCTTCAAATTAAATATCAAAGTACTTGAAATTGTCATCGGCCAGTATCTTGTGTGCCTCTCAAGCCTCGATTTCATGTGTGCTGAGGTATCATCTCCTTCTTCACTGGAGGAGCGTTTGAGTGGTACGAGAATGTTACTCTTCATCAGAGCTCCAAAGTCCTATATAAACGATTAACGTAATTATTATCGTTACCATAAAACAGTTTCTGCGGGGACATTACTAAAACTCCAAATACACTCGATTGTTATTCTCTAAAGTTTTAATATTTTGTTTTAGTAATTTTTAATTTCTGTAAACCAAAACATCATCCCAGATTCTTATTCTCAAATTATCTCGTAAGCAATTGTTGTCCGCTGTGGCGAAATTTAATAAAATAATTTATAATATAAACCGAAAGTCAAGTCTTCAAATCATCAGCAATAGTGTTAATTATTTTTGTAATTGTCAACTTGTTATTCCGGTCGAAAGATTGGACGAATTAATTAAAAAATGTAGACCAGTGACTGACTTATGAATTAACAATGATTACCAGTATAAAACATTACTCACAGTTATTCTATAATCAGTGACCCTTCCTCCGCATCCTTCACTGATTGATGGTGGATCTTCCAAGACACTTCGCGCTGTTGATAACGTATGAATGAATATTTCACCCCCGTGAGCAGCTAATAAATGTGATATCGTTTTTCCACCACTCTTTCGTGCCATCTCGAGCATAACAGATCGTCCATTGAGTAGAAAATTGATGAGACACGAGGACGGCCGACTATTTACGTCCACAGGGGTTATCCTGTGCATCGCTGTGCAATTTTGCATCTCCGAGGCACTGCAGCCCCTCGGTGTGCACCACTTCAATGTCACGGTTTCGTACTCAGAGCCCTCCTCGAATCTTCTGAATGTTTTTATGAGAGCCGAGTCCTGGGGATTTCCTGATTAATCAAAGTGATTGATTAAAGGAGTGACGGTATGCTTGAGAAAACATGGAGGAGTTATTTATTACTCTCGTGTACCGTTTAGAATTGATGTGTGAGCGCTGAGAGAATGAAATATTTCGACGTCATAATTAGCTGAGGAACTTGCATTCTGCTCCTCCTTCATTGGTATTCCTGTGACTGTGGTACTTGCTAGGTCGTAGTGGGACAGTATCAAATGAGATAGTTTTGAGTGGAGGGCTGTTGCTTTCATCGAGTGAACTTCCATTGTCAGCAATGGAGAAACCTGGGATTATTAATCATGGGGGAATCAATTGGGGCAATTCAATACAAGGGCTAATTAAAAATAGATTTAGCTAATGAATTCCATAAGAGCTTGCGCAGAGGGAACAAATTGTTTGCTTAATTTTCTCGATACTTCCACGGATTTTGTAATATTGTACAGAATTCTATAAGTGATCAGCTGTTAACTGTTTTATTTTTCTACAAAATCTCTATAAAGGGACAGCTGATTACTTTTGCATGTGACAATGCTTTCACAATATTTTTGAAATTTTGTGGTTATTCGCAGGGCAAAATTTAATTTATTATCAAATTATTTCCTTCAGTAGTGGATGACAGATCACCACAGCCACAGATAAATGACAAATTTTTAATGGTACTGTTGTGTATTGTTAATAATTAAATTTAGAAAAAATATTAGAATTTATATTTTTTCGACTGACTGAGTTACTTCTTAAAAAATACTCGATGGGCCTCTCACGAAAGTAGCATTAATCAATGAAAATAAGATGACTTACTTCTCTTGGACTTTGGCTGGTTACTTGGGATTCTATGTTCACTGGAAAAATATTCAAGATGACAAGATGGCAGTGTTGAATCGGTATGGATCTAAAAAAGTATAGAAAAAAATAATAATTTATAATAACTGGAATAATAATAGAGTACAGTAGTTAAAATCGCCCTTACGTTTCTGAACCCGCAGCTATTTTATTCTGCTGCGATAATTGATTGAGAAAAATATTTTCCAAACTCTTCATATTGATGTTATCCCGAGCACTTGTGATACAAATAACTCGGCCTCTATTTAATAATTTTGAGGGATTTTCTTCCCTTTTGGTCTGCTGAATTTCAGAGGATTCCGTGAGGGCCTCGATGGCAACTCTCAGCCCATGAATCACAGAGAAATCGACGCCTGGCTGGTGTGCTCGTGGGGGAACTCCAATAATCGCCATTCCATTCATTATCTGCGATAGATCATTATAAATCGAGAACTAAATTTACGGGCATTAACGACGACAGAATTTCCTCAATAAACTGATCTACTACGAACAGTTGGATCTATTCATTTTTCGATATGTATAATTTCCACGCTCTAATTCACTAATCTAATTACATAATATACATACTTGATGTTCAATAACACATTATGGAATTCACTTGCTCCAGATGTAATTGAGATGGTGAAATCTTGAATTTAATATGCTTGAATATGATATAAATAACACTGAAAAACTTTGTTAATGTTTTGTGTTTATACCTACACATCTCATGAATGGAGAGAGGTAGCGAAATTTTACGGAAGATCTTTTTTGTAGTTGACGTTGTGTTCTACAAAAAATAAGTCAATGAAAATTTCGTTATCCCTTTCGATTATTGATTTATTTAGTGATAACTAGATCTAAACACAATGCACTCATTTTATGTATGTTGTCGAATAAAAATGTTCTGATTAATATCTCCATAAACATGGAATTAATCCAATGTATTAAGTATATAGAAATAAGAAAAAGCCTCTTCTAGTTTTAATAAGTACATTCACCAAGAACTTCCGGGGAATGCATTTGAAATTCATATTGAAAAGGAAAATAGTAACTCACATGTGCCAAATTCTGCTGTAGTGGACTCCAAGTGTTCAGAATATGAGCTGCATGATCGCTGACAACAAATCTCACCTTAAAACATCAAAATAATGAAAAATATAATTATTATAACTCAACTGCTTATAGAATAAATTCGAATTACTCACTAATTTTCCTGCTGGAAATAGATCCCAGACAATTCGACAATACTCCATCGATGATTCTACACTCGTTGTCCATAATGATTTACAAATCGGTGCTAAAGGTATCTGATTTTGTCCGCGGCCCTTTAAACATTCAAACTCCAATGGACTCTCAGTCGAGATTCCAAAATACGGAGTGTGATCCAATACAAAAACAGTCTTGTGATTTGCTGGATGCATTTTTCATAACATTATTCAGTATTCACTTGAGCAGGCACTCGTACAATATTTGTTGTTATAGTTTGAGGTTATGTGCGAGTGTAAATGTTGATAATAAGAATATAAAAAAACAATGACAAGAGATTCAGGGGTGTATTATGATGATTGGAGGTTAGAATACACTGCTCAATTATTAGGAAGCGAATATTTTAAATATTGAGTTTGAAGGATAAAAACAATACTAATTGCACACGTTATGTGGTGTTGATAGGCTTGGTGGACAATAATGCAATGTCCTAGTTTCACCACTGGCGGATATATATCAACGGTAGGTGCCCTGTCATTTAGCAGGCCCCGACGGAGGAATTTTTGGTCGAGATATCTCTAGAAAATTGCTGACAAAATTGATCTGGGTCACTCCTCCAGGTGACCCCGTGACTCTGGGTCTGGCACCGACGTATCTTCATCCGTTGAGGTCTTACTGTGCTGGTGATATGTACGTCTTACCGACCTCGTACGAGTCCTGTTTTACTCACAGGTACGTACTTCAGATTAGTTCATGCGCCACCGTTCGAAAATTTTGTGGTCGAAGCGTTTCTATAGGTTCTGGTAGTCTCTCCTGTAATCTCTGGTTTTCATAGGCGCTGGCAATTTATCCCATAATCTCTGATTAACTAATTTTGGAATTTACTTCAAGCCGGAGGGTCTGTTAGGGTTATTTGAGGGATTATAGATTTGTAATTGTCGCCTGAATGGAAAATTCTACTACGAGGAAGTCGTGAACTCGGAGAAGGTGTGTTGATTCGGCTGGATTAGGGCTTAGGCATTTTCGGAATTACAACGTGTCAAATTTATTTATCTCCAATTTCGAGGAAGGTGTGTTGTGTTTCTTTCGGGAATCTGAGCTTTTGAGCTTGCATTTTCGATGGCCAATTGAAGGCTTTGTAGAAGATACATCGGTCCTGCATACCCAAGGAGGTGTAGGTGTGACTGGGCTGCTATCTCAGAAATTAAAAATTGAAGGGGGAATTACAGTATTGGAGTATGGAGGACACACAGGAGGAAGTAAGGACAATCAATGAGACTCTCATTATCGGCTTTCAGGCTTTGTGAACTCTTTTGTATTTCTCAGACACAATTTGTTGTTGATGATGTGAGCAAAATCATCAAAGAGGCAATTGAGGTGTCAATCGGCGGAGATGCATACGCACACAACAAAGTTAGCCAGTGGACGTCGAATGTGGTGGAGGGATGTTTAGCGAGCCTTACGAAATTACAAAAGCCTTATAAATATATTGGTAGGTACTTTCACTCAAGTCTCGATATTTTTGAAGGATTACATGAATTTTTACTGCAGTCAATTGTCAGAATGTGAATGTCATTTAGAGATCAGACTCTTGGATATCAGTTTTAAATGACAAAAAAAAAGAGGAAAGACAACTCAAGTTGATCAGTAACGACCTTGAAGAATTTTACGACATCAATTGCTCTCTCTAGTTCCCAAAGTTGTAAATATTTATTTCTCAAGCTTTATCTGTTTCTAAAATTACTTGATGATTCCTTCTATCATTCTTTTCGTGTAAGATTTTTTGATCCATTTTTTCTAATTGCAGTTACATGCACAATTATGCAAAAAAATGGCGCAGGTTTACACACCGCGAGTTCGTGCTTTTGGGACAATGCCACTGATGGCAGTTGCACCGTACGTTGGGAGAACAAGACGATGTACTGCATCGTCTCTGTCTTTGGATTGGCCATTTAAATTCTTCTAGTCAGCTTCCATTCAAGGCAATGACATTGTTGGGGCTTTACACAGTGAAATGCTCATGGAATGGGATGAAAAATCGGAGTTGATTGCTCTTGTGAAAGCTACTCTATGTACTAAAGATGTAGATATTCCTCCAATTTTTTAATTTTCAATCCGAAATTATTTTTCACCGCAATTCATTGGTAATGAAGATTGTTCGTGTCTAATTTATATTTGCTACACTTTTTGTACTATTCAATACTTCGGTTTTTGAGTAATAAAAATGTATTTAATTTAATTCCTCTCTTATTCCATTAGGATAGGCAAGCTTAATATAGAACAATGATAAAAGAGGGAACTGAGGCCTTGGAATGTGTGCTTCTGTTTCCATTGAAAGTTACACATTATTCTTGTACACATGGATTCAATATCTTTATTTTATTTCTCCTTTTTATATCACAAATATATGTATATTGATGTAATTGTCCTGTATTTTCATCTAATCGTTAGTAATTAATACTGTTTCTTAAAAATTAAATGAAAAATAAAAAGATTGAACATTATGACTTCACACAATATGAAACAATAATCTAGTATGTTGTTTGTCTAAGGCAGAGAGCCTAGTCCAGTAATGACGAAATAAATCAAGAAACTGTAAACTCCTTACGGATGCCATACTGAAGTATGGCAAGTATATAGACAAATTGAAAAGCTGAAACAGTGAACTTATGAGCCTTACCTAATACAAAATAATCCTTAAAGACCACAATGGAGGATATTTAAAAAATTCCATTTCAGTGATTTTATATTTGTAAAAGAAGAGAAAATATTATTCGTTAAAGATGTCATGGCAGTCTTTAGATATTCATTGTTAATCTATTTTCCAAAGGAATTGGAAATTCGTGAAGTTATAAAACGCCTAATTAATGATAATTGGTCAATAATGGACTTAAAAATAATTGATTAACTGTAATTTTGTAAACTCTGATTCGGAATGGAAGGCATAGGTATGGTTATGAGAATTGAGTACACTATTCAAACCCATCAGACAGTTCAAGGAGGTCGGGAAGGTATTCCTCGTCACCTGCTGGGTTATTTTCGTTTAGGAGGACCATGTTGACAGCTAGATTGTCCCCGAACTCGTCGTCAATGTAGATATCCTCAACTGTATTGTCTGGAGGCTCCTGAAATTGAAAAAATAAATAAATAAATACACATTTGCTATGTTTCGAGAATAAAGTAGTAGGCAAAGAGTAAAAGGTAAGGTGGGTCGATAAAACATGTCTATTCTGCAGGAACGAAATGTGTAATAATAATGATTGCAATCTCTTTAAGAATATTCATTTTTTTTCCATTGAATGTTTCCATGTCCTAGGAAAATTCTCCATTTTTTTAACTGAATGGAGGGAAAAATGGTGTTGACATTACTTGCAGCTGCTTTGATAAGAGAAAAGGTATTTACGAGCTCTTGTGGTATTTATAAATCCTTCTTTCTGAATAATAAACTCAGCCTGGTGGATTATAATTTTCATTAACATAAGAACATGGAAAAATTAATGTCGAGATACCATTATATTCAACTTGACGTGAAATTAAGCAATTTTAATTTACGACGTGTCTACTGAAACGCAATAAATGAATATACGATATCATAAATTACTTGTTTTATCACACCTGCGACTTGTGAATATTGCAAGAGCGAAGAAATTTATAACTCTGTCTTCTGTAGTACATCTTCTTGCACAAGAATAACATTTTGGTCCACTAATTTGATATTTTCCCAAAGGTATAATTTATTCATTTTCATTAATTAAATTCCACAAATTTGTAACTCGTTCTTGAAAACTGCTGAATACTTACAATTTTTCTTATAGGTATCTTTCCCAATGGAGTATTGTTCAAACCCCTCAATTGTCCCAAATGAGCTGGCAGTGATCGTCTTCTAGCTAAGTTCCCCAGTTTGCCGGAGAAGTATTCCTTCTCTTTGAGCTTATCTCCGAGTGTCAAAAGTGTGAAATTTGTTTCATTCTTCTCGTCTGCTGTACATTTTTCATGGGAGTTAACAACAGCAAGGGGGCTAGAGTCTTCAAGTCCCTCCCTACCAGCAACCGACTCATGAAGCAGAGTTTCAGGTTCCCGATTCTTCCCCAAGCTTGATTGATCATGTTCAATAGATTTCTCAGCAATAGATTCACAATGAAAGATTTTTCTAGGGAATTCCCGAGATATGTTTCGAGAATTTTGCCAATTTTCAGCTTCGCGCTTAACCTTCTCATCCTTCCCTTCCAATTTATTTCTTTCATCGCTGTCCTCCGTGTTATTGAGAACAAATGTATTTCCAGTTCCTGACCTCTCAATGGTCTTAATCTCCTCATCAGTCATATCATTTAATTTGTAGAGCTCTTCGAACACCGATTCATTCTCCTTCGAATTATCAATATCGTCGCTAAAGCTTTTGGGGCTTCTAAATGGAGACGAATTATTAGATCCAGGTGAAGGAGGAACTGGTGTACTTGATGACGTATTTGGAGTTGTAGATTTAACAATGTCTGTTGCTCTGTCCAGTGCATTCTTGAGAGCTTGAAGGGACTTACTTCTCCCCATCGAGCCGTCAGTCATGTTCTGCGATGAATCGGTAATGGTATAAATTGCTTTATTTGAAGAACCATTACTTCCATTAATTGTGTAAGTCTTATTGCTCTCAGGAGACCTCTTTGTATCTCCATTAGTCATGTAAACAGATTGATACTCTTTAGGATTACTTCTTCGCATTTTTGAGATACAAATCTCTTTCTCTTTTCTCCATAATGATGACTCGAAGAAGCTGCTCGAGTCAGGATTCAGGACTTGCGGCTGAATAATAGCATCTCTGATGGTCATGGGCACATAAGAGTATGGTTTATGAGTTTTTGTATTTATTGATCTTGTGAAGGAAGAATATTGACTTGTCGTTGGAGACTTGTTTAATTTCAATTCTAACCTTGTCTTGTGACTTGCTGGTTTGTGTGGCTCGTAGTCCTTGCTTCTAATTTGCTTCAACATTTTGTACTTCTGATTTTCCCTCTTCTCGGGCGAGTCATTGCTAGAATCAGATCCGTAGAAGAATGTCTCGCGTTTACTGGCAAGTGTCTCCTTCAATTTTCTTATGTTTACTTGGGAATCACTCGGGCCTTTCTCCTCTGATGCGTCTTTGGTTGTTGCTGTACACGAGGTTCTCCTAGTTTTCATATCGTGATTTTTATTGACTTCAGTTCTCATGTTTCTGGCGATGATATTCGCATTTTTTGCAGTTGCGGACTTGAGCACTTCATCCAACATATCCCGAGTTTGAGGTGAGTCAAGAGGGTTTGGTTTATCGTTTACTGCGGTCTGATGAGCCATTGATTGTCTTGGATGACGTCTTATTGATTCTGCTGATGTGCATTTCGTGATAATTGGGGATGTGGTAACCGGAGGTATTGTCGGTTTGTTGTTATTGTTGTTGGTCATCTGCTCGATGTAAATAGGCTCAGCGTCCTCGTACTGCATCTCCAGTCTCTGCAGGTATCTGCTCAGTTTAGACATGTCTAATGTGCGCTTATTGACGTCCAATTGGAGACCGGCATCGAGAAGATTGTTGAGGAGTGGAGGGAAGGTGTAGAGATCAATTATCACTCCTCTTCTGTAGTGAATGTATTGACGCTCTACTTCAGCTTTACTTAGGTTGTTCCAGGGAATATTCATTGTGCACATCTCCCACATTAGCAGGGTCAGGCTGTAAATGTCTGCGGCTGCTGAGGCCTCGTGACCACTGAGGAGTTCAGGTGCCTGCCATCTAAAGATCTCTGAGCGAAGACGGTCTTCGTAATCGTGGAATGTTTTTGACTAGAATCAGAATTTTTTTTTTAAAGAAATTATCGGCAATTTTTTACAAACGTTAATTTCCTATTGACAGATGCCATGAAACTCTGACAAACCATTATTTGAATTTTATTTATGATCATTATTGAACTATAGATTATAAGAAGTGGTGCTAAATGGTGTCATGAAAACCTTGGAGTAGATTCTAAGTAACTAAACGTATCCAGAATAAAAAATTGTTTCCAATGTGTGAAATGCAGTATGCATTCAATTACAATAACTTTCACTCTTAACATTTGCTGTCAATGTGGACCTGAAGGCATTACTTTCACTAACTATTAGGAAGTCACGTTTTTTTTCTATCCACTTTGCTATACGACAAGAGTTTTAATTTTCAAACATGTTTTTGTTTAATCCCCATCCAAGGGTTTGGCTCTCGACTGATGGTCGCTGAACAGGCCGACTGGCATTCTTGCGTAATGTATTTCCTGTTTTATATTTGAGATACAACATACCGGATGGGCAGGAAATTGATGTGTATGGCGTTGAAAATAAATATGTTTAGTCACTTACTCCATTCAGATTGGCGGCCAATTCCCAGCCTCCCAGTTTGGCAATTCCACTGGATGCAAGGAAGACGCAGTGAGGGCTTATAGCACTGTGGATGTAACCACGCATGTGGGCATGTTTGAGGGCTGCTGCCAGATTTCCAGCGCATTTTGCGACACCTTGGACAGATATTCGTTCCCCCTGTTCGTGGATGTAGTTGAAGAGAGTACAGTCCACTGGCTCGAAAATTGCTACGAGACCGTGTTCATCAGTTTGAGTTGTGCCCATCAGAAGTAGAACATTTGGGTGGCGGATTTCCCTGCATTGGAAAATTAATGAGGTCCGATAAGCCATGAGTGGATAGTTTCAGTTTGGGAACAATATTAAAATTAGATTTTTGCATCCAATCGCAACAGTCCTCGAACAGTATTTTTTGTCACTCGGCTGAAAAGAACTTTCCTGCATCATATGAGTCAATATGTATTATTCTGGCGTGATTTTCATGTTTTCGAGTTTGGAAAGTATGCAATATTAATTCTCGGACGTGACGTAAATTGTTTTGACAGACAGAGAGAAAATTTCGCTAAAAGATAGTCGTATAATGATTCTTAATTAATAATAATTATAAAAAATTACGTATTGTTTTTTTAGATGGAAGGTCTAAATTGAATTTTTTTAGAGAAGACCCCATGCCCAAAAATTTTCCATGGCCGTAGAAATAAATCTCAATGGGATATTACTTACGAAAGGACTTCGAGATCTGCCCTCACGGTATTCTTACAATCAGGATGTACATGTCTCCTCAACGACACCCTCGTATTGTGCCACTCTGCATAGATAAGCTCTAAATAGCGGTCCTCAGTTCCTGCCACCCAACCGATCTCGAAAATATCAGACGCAGAGACATGTGGCACCCCGGGCATCATCATCCCGTCTGGGTCGCTATTCATATTCTTTTTGTTATTTTTGTAATTTTTATTATTGACAAGCAATTCCAGCCGCACTTTGTCTGGACTGTTTGGGGCGACGATAAAGCTCGAGTCGCTTGGATTTTTTCGCCTCTCGATGAATGCCTGTATCGCATTTCGGTATGCCTCACTGCAAACAAAGAATAACTAAAACTGTGAGGGGTTAGAGAGCCAAGGGTTTTCCAGAAGGAATGAATTTCGGAATTTGAATATCCTCTCATTCACCATAAACCACTGTCTGACTATTTCTGCATGAAAAGTATTGAACAAAAAAGAGAGTAAAGTCAGGGTAACCCAGTTAACAAAACGTACATGTCCCCTCTGTCACTTCTTGTGTCATTATCGTGCATTACTGAGCTCCCTTGATAATTACAACTTTTCACTTTAATGATCGTAGTAGCGACAACAGTTCGTCGGGGAAATTTAACAACTTTTTGACACTTTTTTGTATAAAATCCATTGGCAGTCTGGTACGACGAGGATGACATGTTCGGACTCGTACCCAGTCTAAACCGGCTCTTCATCAGCCGATCGTTCCTGGACGATTGTTTACAAATACCTCGGCTGAGGCAGTCACGTGATTCGTGTGAATATATGGGCAATCGGCAAAAGTTTTGAATTTCGAAAGTTACTACTAATAGTTTATACAAAATAATATCTTCGAGTAATAAAAAATTAAAAAACTCCGAGTACTTGAAAATTATGAATAATTAAAAATATCTGACATATTTTTTTTTGTAAAGCATGATTTCACCAGAAAATGTAATAGATATGAATTTCAGTTGTTAATTCGACAGGTTTTGTTCATCCAACCCAAAAATCCAATCGTAAAAAAATCACTTGAAATGTAAGTATTTTCTCCAGTTCCGTAGTCCATTCTTCTAGTACCTTTTTTTTGTTTTCATTGATGGTTCATTCTTTTTTTTTTAATGAATATTGAGTGAGTACAGTATTTAAATGTGTTTGCTTTTTAGGGAGAGGGAGATCCATGGAAATTCCCGTGAGGCATCCTGGTGTGAATCCGGCCCTCGGCCTGGCAATATCCGCGATAGTTCCTAAGTTTGTTCACATTCAGTTTTATTATCGGATGACAGCATTGCAATCGTTCAATTCGCACGTTAAAAAAAATAGTATATTTAATATTGAATAAACCTAATGATCTGTATCTGTAGAAAACGTGAAGACAATTGCAACATATGAAATCCAAATCCAATCAGTTTATTTTTCTTAAAGTTAGGGCACTTAAAAAATTAACCTTTTGTGAAAATGAATAACAAGTGCCTTCTTTGAGAAAAATCTTCTTTCTCGAGGTATTTTTGAATTTTACAACTCAGCTTGAATTTAGAACATAATGAAATTGATATGTGGGGTGACATGATTTGTGACAGAAAAAACGTTTTTCAATGCGAGAAATTTTGTTTAGTCACGAATCTAAGTTAATTCATTATATCCACTTTCGACCTAATTCGCAGTTAAATTAACGGGAAAATTCCTAGGCGACTCTCCGTATTTTTCAGTAAATTAAGGATATTAGAGAAAAAAAACAGATTTGCATTAAAAAATATAGTGGAATTTTTCCCGGACTTAGCCGTGATAAGGGAAAATAAATAAGCCTGCGTGTTGCAAATCGTGTGAACAGCTGTTCATTGCTCGGTGATGCCCCCGAGAAAAGCTTAGCGACGGAGCAATTAAGGCGGTTGATTAATTGCTTCCCTCACTTCGTGAGAGAATTCACTCAGAAAATACCATATTATTTTTACATGTAAAAAATATTGGACATTTCAACTTACTTATTGAGGCCATCGAATTTTGCTGGAAGGGTCCGGCGATGTCGATCACGTTGAATAATGTCTCTGGAAAAAAAAGAATACATTACTGTGGAGATTTTTATTTTTCTCATGAAGTTAACTGCAAATTTCTAGTTGAAAAATACTCTGCAAAGTTTTTTTTTTCAACAATTCAATCCCAGCTCAAATCGTTTATCTCGTTCAATGTAATTTACGACTGGATTCGCTTGGTCGAGGTTCATTTATTTTTTTCTCCATTTTGGTAATTACCTGCATGTGTATGCATTTGTTGTCCATTTACTCATCCTGTCTATTGAATTTCAACATCCGGTACGCATTATGTAATTCCGGGAATTGGGAGTATTTGGTAGGAATACGGGGTATTGAAGGGATATGTTAACGAGTTTCATAATTCTTTGGATCTACGACTGACCAGAAAATTCTATATTATTATATACACCCGCCATACACTCAGACTATAACGATCAAGTTTTGTGTGAACATAACAAACTAAAATCAACAGTTGAAAATTGCTATACAGTATATTATTTGAATCGACTTTAATTGTGTAATATACTTATTTTGCTTTTCATATGGGGGAACTTTATTACAAAATATGTTTCCTCAATATTATAAAATCATTATTACTCTATCTAGGGATTAATTTAGTGACTGGGAATGTTGAGCGGCTCAAAATAAACACTAGTATCACTTGTTTCACGTATAACAAACGTTTTTGGGAAGTAAAAAAATACAGGAGCAGTGATTGAATAACGAAACACTGGTGGAGATGACTTTTTTGCTTTCGCGGAGAATCAATTTTTTTAAGCAATTAATTAATTTTTGTGAGTTGGAGACTTTTCTGTAATTTTTAACTATCGGGTTTTTAGGCTCTGGAATAGTTACTTCAAATTTTTTAACTTAGGGTATGGAAAGAGTATTTAGCTTCCATTTAACTTGTGAGATGTTTATTTGGGCTTCTCTGGAAATTTTATGTATTGAAATTTTCAAGATTTCGTTCATTTTTAATGTCGATATCCACACCGTATGAAGAATAGGATATTTGGCCATATGTCAAATTGACAACAATGTGATTAGTATAATATTATTCACACACTGGACTTTGGGAAATATTATGCATCAAAATCACTCTAAGATTAAGAAATTAAGACGGGTCGAGTCATTGACTTTCGCTATTTCAAATGACAAAAAGCATGCTAGTCTTCCCCCTGTCCTTAATAAAATTAGCAAAAACTGAACTCATAAAATTGTTTCAATATTCATGGTGAAAGTTGGAAAAATAGAAATCGATTATAAAATTTTCTCAAAGCATCATCTCATATTTTTGAACCATAAAAAAGAGAAATTTATCAAAATCGTGGGGACTGGTCTGATCTCACGATTTTTTGTTCCAACTTTTGCGATGATAAATTGTAATTACTCTGCTTAGAAAGCGTGGAGCGGGTCAGCCTGTGCTGTCATAATCCATTGTTCCGTGAGGAAGATCGGATCTTCGTGAAATTTACGGTATTTCGTCTGATCAATTAGAATAGGTCTACCATAATTAATGAGAATGATTGATTTTCGTGGGGCAGAAAAAGAATTTCACAGCGCCTTAAATCATCGATAGTACGAGATGGATAGGAGGGAACCCGTTATGGAGAATCTCGGTACTCTAGATCTCAAGTGCCCCGCCATTGACGAAGAAAAGTACACTCCATTGGTTGTGAGCTCTGAGCATGAAAACAAAAATGTATTCTCACGAAATGTTTTGATGCAATTTCCTGAGGATGTCCAACTGAGTCCGCAAAATATGCGAATTTATCTTCAAATACTTTTGTGTGTTAAAAAAAGTCAATGTAACCAGAGTTATTAATAATTCAGAAAAAAAATGAAAACAATGGGACTTCTCAGATGGTAGTAAAAGTTGAGCCGAACTGAAAATCATCAACAGGCATAATTTCTCGAATTTAACCGAGCATGTCAACAATGTTCCAAATCACTAGAAATAAAGACAATAAACTCCCCGCGGTCACTCAAGCCGGAAAATTACTCTCTTTCGTTTTTTCAGTGTCAATCAAATTTCACCAATTCAGAGTAATTTGAGAAGAGATCAGGGTTACATGATTAGTCCTGAATTCACGGGAAGTGCATAAATTCTCCTGACACGGTCTTTTAAAATTCTCCTCAGACAGCTTAATAAACTGTCATGTAGATATATGAAAAATTACACCCAATGCATTTGGATTTTCTGCCACAATGAATGCCACTTTCGTCAGAGAACTCGAGTCAAAAAATTTGGTCTTAGGTCACATGCAGGTAAAAATCCGATAGGATTTAGAAAGGGAAATGAAGAATTCCAATATTCTTCACAGAATTTTTGCAAATAACATTTGCTACCGAATTGTTGATTTTGAAAAAAATATGTATCAAAAAAGTCATGTATTTAAGGATGAGAACTAGTAATTCCCAAAATTCTGAAGTGATCAAAATAGTTGTTTTAATCTCCAATGATTGCGGAATGATTTTCATGCTTATTCATCTCACAAAACCTATTGGTAAACCTTTTCAAAGGTTAATTCTTGAAAGTGTTCCCATAAGCTCCACTTGCGGAAGCATGTGTCATTGCAATAATTGACAGTTTTAATAAATAAGTTCTCCGATAAATCGTGAGCCCCAACATCGGTCGCTAAACATTTAAAAAATATAAATAATTTTTTTGCAATTAAAAAACCCTCAAATATCAATAATTGCTTTAGTCCAAACCAGAACACAGACTGATATGATGCCTTTTTCCGCTGACAATATATTTTCCAAACACTAATCTCTAATTACATTTTCACTCATTGTATTTTACCCGATTATTCATTCGGCTTTCCTTCCCACCCATAGCTTACCCCATATTTTCTATGTTCACTGAATCTTCTGGATGACTTGGTAGCTCATAACTCGTACACAAGTGGCACGAAAGTGTTGCGACTTTCCTTACTGCCTAATTCCATCAATTTCCATTAATTATTTTATAATTTCTGGAGTAACTAAATTACCACGGCAGGTCGAGAGATGTGTATACTACCCCAGTGTTCCATAAAATCATTAAAACGTAAAAAGTTACACACATTAATGACTTTCGAATTGCAAAAATGTATCTGACGTGACGGGAAGTGGAAAAGTTGACGTAGCGTTGAAAAGTAAAAATGACGATGGTTTGACCTGGAATCCCTTAACATTTAAGTTTAATGGAGGGAAAAAGGGCATTAGGGGGGGGGGGGGGCGTCGAATCGAGGGGAAGGGAATGTAGCAGGTCTATACCATCTATTTGTTTCTCTAGAATCACCGAAACAATAAAGCCCTTGTCTTGAATGTGGGTTATTGTGATGGTTGAGAATGCCTGGAAACAGTAAATTGTATACAGATGTGTATACCTGTGTTACCATAATCCCATCGAGATTAGAGGCCGACTACTAATGACCATAGGTATTAACCACGACGCTCACTTTTACCTGTAGATTATTTGTGGACATTTTACATCGGAAAATCATCCTGTCTTGTGGGATCTCATAAAACAAAATCTCTCTTGCAACTCGTTGTTTGTCGATTATAACAATTTATATTTGTCTGTAGTTGCAAAGAAAACCAGAAAAAAAAACAATTGCTCATGTTTATGAATTGTTTTTTTCACTGGACTGAAGGTAAAAATTAGAGAAAAAAATATATGAACTCTCGGTGATTTTTTTACAGATTAATGGATCGATTTCTTTTAATTTGTTTTGTAAGTCCTTGTAGAGTCTTACGAAAGCTAAAATTTTTTACGAAAGGTAATTGTGATAAATTTACGACGGTTGTTATGTTGTCTGATGTGTTCTGATTACGCGTGAAATAATTATCAAATTGTTACAAGATCTAATTTCCAACCTGCAGAAATCATGCACGCAGGCCAGGAAATAGACTTGCTTACTATTTAGTAAATATTTTTCTTGTAGTTGGTCGCAACGATTTTGACGTAATGGAGTATTACATGCTCTTCAATATTTGTTTGTCAATTCAATGAAAAATCAGATGTCATGTTTTTCAATGCGTTCACGCAAGTCTAATCTACTCTTCTCACATGACTTTTTTCGTAATCATTATGGATTATCGATGTGACCTTCTTCAGTATATCAAAATGAAGAAATTGATAATACCGGTCAGAGTCCCTGTGACTCGTGATTAAATTTGAATGTAAATCAATACAATAGAAGAAAGAGAAATGAATTCAACGAGATCCCATCATGTAATCAAAGAACTCAATCATTCTCCGATACACAACAATAACTTTCAACCATGAGTCGACATTTTGAGTAACACATGGCATCGTGATTATGTGATTATAATTACCTAATTGCACACCAAGCTTGTGACGTTGTATGCGCATTCATCTCAACAATATTACTAGAATACAGTCTCTGAATAATCGACATTATTGCTCCGATAACCGCAATCTTGATAGTCCCTTATCACAAATTGTCAACCAATGGAGGCTCTGTTATCTCTCAATAAATAGCCAATTGCCACGAACACGTCGCTAAAACTAGCGTTGAAATATCTCTCTTCACATCTGGATTTAGCAATAATGTGTTAAGGCATTTGTTTGGCTTCGGCCTTTGACGAGGAGCGCTCTGAATACGGAACACCTTCAACCGGCACACCTGATGTTTTTTTTCAACTCCGAAAATGGAATTGACATTTTTTTTATCGCGAAGTAATTCAAAATAAACACCAAAATATTCTAATTCTCGGATATGAATTAAATGAAGCAGAAAAACATGGGATAATATTGACAATTGTTGACACAAAACACTTACTTTCTCAACCACTTGAACATCCCCATCATCCCCATCATGCACGTGATAATCTGTTGTATGACACTGATATTAGTCTTGACTATGCAACTCGTTAATGAGAATAATGAAAATATATTGAAACTTTTGGCAGTTGTGTTCTTGGCTGATTCCCAACTCGAAATGATACCGGCACCTTTCCTCGTGGGTCTATGGGCCTGTACTCGTTGCTGGTTAACTGTTCGTCGGCGTTGCGAACGCCCCCCACCATTGTTCCAATCGCAGTCTACGGATTTGTTGACTTCCAACATTTTCTACGTCATTCGAGGAAATAGATTCGCTTCCTTTCTCTGCATTCCACTTTTTTCCCCCCGTAATTAAGAGACAATGGTTCACTCCAAAAATGATAAACTTGACTCACTTTGTGGACTTCACTAGTTCATCTTTTTGAGGGCATGAGAAGCTTTGGGGAGGATTTATTTGAATACAAGTAGGGCCTTGCACGGTGTCCGGCTCCTGCGGCTTCTGCCTATCGAATAATTATGGGCTTGTTTTTCCATTGATATAGTATGTGATCCAGTTTGGCGGAAATATTTGAAGTTTCGATTTTATTGGTTTTCCAATTTTGCTGATAAGTTGAGTGGGAAATATTTCCGATACGTTTATACTTACTCAATATCATAAAATATAATATAAAATATATAATCTGTCAATAGTTTTACATAGGGTGACCATAATTTGCTGTTTAAGTACAGAAATGGTAAAATTAAATATAGTAATTTTTAAAATGCCAGGAATCTACTTACAACTCTTTAAATTATTTAAATTTTAACATAATTGCTGCTATTTAAATTTCATATAACTCTTCTTTCAATTCTTTGAATGTAATCAACTTTATTATATCAACAAACGGTGTTTTTTATAATATTGTTGCAATGTTTTGTCTTCCACTTGTAGTTTGGATTTTTATGGATACCATTAAACATTTTTTATTTTAAAAGAATAGTTAAATATTAAGAATAACGCTTGTGACGATGCGTTAATTGTTGGTCAAATCAAGGGTACTTGAAACCAGGAAATCTCAAAAATTTCATAGAAAATGAATTGGAGACTTTGAAATTTGGAATTAATGCCCTGTGAAGTTTCTTCAATATAATAAATTTCCGAACATGTACAAGTTATTTATGTCATATCTATTATTCAGCAAATTTGAATGTGAATTGTGTCATTGGATAAACGAATTATAAAAATATTTTCAGTAAAAATTCGGAAGCGTGTAGATATTTTCTTAATCAACAAAATTATGAAATATTCAATTAACAATTTGTGTTTTTACATATTTTACGATATAAAAGAAAATTCTAAAATGTACTAGAACAAACTTAACGCATCTACTGCAACGACGATTTCATTAACCAACCAAATGCCGATTATGTGCATCAGGTTACTGACAAAACCCTTCTTTCTGTTAGTGTGAGAAGTACCTGGGGGTTTTCCAGCGTACACCGAAAGCGAGCGATCAAATTTTTCACGACTATCGAATAATTTTTGTCCTCACAACGCATAGGAAACTGACGTTATTGACCAGTCAATTATTAAAAACTAGAAGAGCTGTAACATGTCAAAATTTAACGACAGTTTATAAATAACAACTAATAAATTGACAAAGCAAGCTATTAAACTTTGTCCACACTATGAACTGCTCCAGGAGATTTATAAATTCTTTGATAATGTCCAATGCAAATAATTTTTAATGTTTAATTTCATGAATTTGATTCTCTAAAGATTAATTCGATACCCACTGTTCCACGTCAATATTTTCGCTGATTTTCAGACTATAGACAACAATTAAAAATACTAAGTTACAAAAAATAATTCCAAATGCTTCTGATGATAATTCAATAAATTGAATATTTGAAATACTATGGGGTAAAGGTGAAGCAGACTGACTAACGGAAGTTAACAAATATCACAGAGTTGGAAAATGAAGTTGAATCTTAGGCATTTGAGATTTCGGTGAGGATGGAGTTTTTATCGGTCGGGTCATCTTAAGGTCCTTTCATTTCCTGTTTCACGCAGTACTTGAAAGCTTCCCAGCCCTCACCTCTTGGTTGAGACTAAAAATAATATAATAATGCACGATTAATTACCAGGAAGGCACCACAATGAGGGATAAAATTTTCTTCTTGTGAACTTACCTTGGAACCACGGTGCAGTCTATCTTTCATAATGGCAATGAATTCCTCATACGATAATTGTCCATCCCCGTCGACATCGAAAAGTGCGAAGACTGTGTCGACTATATGATGGGAGATACTGGCGCCCGTGCAGATTTTTACCGCTCGAAGAAATTCGTCTGAAGTGGTAATATTGAAAAATTGCTAACATCAAATTGATAGTTTTGTTGAATTTTTAGACAGATACATAAAATGGAGGATATTCAAGTAAGATTTTTTGGTCAACCAGGGATCGTGAATATTCTAGGGAGTTAGATAAATTAATGAGATAGAAGGAGTGGCCAAATTGGAAATTTTCCCTCGGAAAAAAAGTGACTGTCTTCCCCTAGCTTTTCTTCTTTGTAAAACAACTTGACATTGTTCATACAATTAAGGAATGAAAATGATTGGTTGTTGCATTAAGTGGTGATATGAGAAGCTATTCTAAAATGAACAAATTTAAAGGTAACATCAACTAATAGTTATGGAAATTTTGTGCAGAAATATAAACGTTGCGTTATTGTATTTTCAATTAGCAAATGAACATACCTTTAGATATTGGATGGTTCGCTAGTGTGTACATTCGCATAGCGATTGAAAAGTCATCTAAACTATTCAAGAATTGATAAAATTTGCGAAATTCTTCGAACGTAATATCAATGCTATACACTGAACGATCAAGAAGTCTCTCCAAATATTTATCGTATCTGGAAAAAAAATCAGAGGTATATTAATAATCTTAATTAATATTAATATGATTGATATTAATAATTAATCATATTTTTCGTGAATCCCTCGACTTGTCATTGTATGAAATTACGAATATTTTTCTAAAAGAATTAATAACAAAGAATTTACTTAATTATTCATTATCATATTAGTAGACTTTTAAGATTAAAGACGTTCCCATATGACTGGGATATGCGGAATCAGGCTCACAGCCATTTTCCCCTTTGCCTTAGGCGGCTGTGCAGCCGACAGGCGCCAATATCCGGACTCAACGAGCGAACTCGTAGAGTCCATCAATGCCATCTCTATCAACAGAAATTTTCCTAATGCACATGGCTCCGAAAACATCCCTCCGAGTGTCATCCAGCACACTGCATTTTGTACTCAGGGGGTGAAGATCTTCCTCTACCATCCTGTATGAGTATATTATCATCGTATTATAGGAGAGAATAGCATTTCCCACCAAACAGGGGAACTTTAGGTAGCTTTCCTTCTTATGATGTCACAGGATATTATTGAATCGAATTTGAATGATTGGGATAGGATCCGAGATTATTCTACATTTCGAATTTACCAGAAATTTTTACTGAGAAAATTTCATAGTTCAGATCGGAATTCCAACTCCAGACTTTCCCATTCTGAATAATTATATAAAAAATGATATCATATAATGATTAATTATTAATAATTATTCTCATTCATTTTCTAGAAATAGTAAAAATCAGACTGACTCATCCATATCCAGGTAGGTATATCTCAGGAGAATCTTTGCAAAATCAAGCTCAGTAATGGTGTCATGACCCTTGCTGAACTCGCTGAACTCCAACTCCAAAACCTCATGCTGGAGATTCTCCATGAACTGTCGAAATCCTTCATACTTTAGTTCCTTCGTTCCGTCCTTGCCGAAAAAATGTACCATCAGGGTCGTATCCACAGTATTTCGACGTTGTAAGCCCTAAACAAGACGAAAGAGGATATTGATGCGAATTAAATATAATAATAACGATAGATATGAGGAGGGGACACTTTGGCAGAGATAATCTTTCCGTTTTGTAATCGAGTGGTGTTTCGGGCGTTCGAGAAAAATTACCATATTGTTAGTTAAACTTTGTTGACTGCTTACTAAATATTATCAGAACAAGTGGATAATTTTTGTTAAAAATGTTGAATTTTTTCAAACGGAAAAATCACCTCCCTGAAGAAAGGAAGAAAATGGTTCTCCATTTTCCTAAATTAGTAAGCATGTGGAATAATGCTGAAGAACAATTTATGTCTAAGTCTTTTTCCCTCTAATATTGGGGGTAAAAATTACGAGATAAATCGTAACTTCTGTTGAGACTGTAAAATCTACCCGGCACGTTGAGTCCAAGGTGAGCTATGTAATCACATCCTGAGAACATACGTTTTGTCATACGTATAGTACGACACATTTTATGACACTGGTGAGATGAAAACTATTATTTTCGCCCGGAACGCGTAAAGAATTTTTTTTTCTACTGGTAATTCTGGATAATTATAATATTCAATATTCTGGATAATTATTTTTTCACTTTGGTTTCAAAGCCTTTATAAACACTCACTTGATCCTCCTCTCCTAACATATGCTCGTAATTTCTAGCCCTCTTGCCTTTAGTAATCTGAAATTCGACCCCACCGTGACGACCTCTCCACGCGTGACTGAAGATATTCTCCATCTGTGGAAATAAAATTTTAAATCTTTGGTCACATTCAATTGATAATATAAGAGATTCATGAATCAGTAAGTTAATGAAAACTGACGAGCAATCTTCCTATATGAAATTCAAAGGATATTAATTAGTAAATAGACATTTAGCATTAGACATTCAGTGGAAGATCTGAAAACAGAGTTGCAAGACATCTCAAGCCCTGATGGTTCACTCTGAGTGATAAATTAACTTACGTAAGAACCCGAGTAGGTTTGGGCCGATTCTTTTTGCTGATTGTCTCGAAGTTTTGCTCTGACAGCGAGGGCTTCCTCACTTGGGGCAACTAGAGTTCGCAACTAATTGCATAAAAAAAGTAAAACTTTCAGAATAAATATTGAAGGAAAAAGAAAATTCCACGATAAACAAACTGAATGAAAAGTAACAAAGCGATCAGCCATTGAAACGAAGAGTAAATTATGGAAAAAAAAATAAGCTCAGCAATGTTTTATTATGGCATTGCATTTTCTCAAGCAAATCTATGAAAAATCCTTTGATGAAACCGACGCCCGGAGTTATCATTATATGACAGTCAGTCATCTGAGCGCATAGTTTGAAATATCTTTCACAAATAGGGAGAAGAGGAAAAATGTGTCTATAAGACGAGCCACGGCGGAAATGCCTCAGATGAGTTGGGCTCCTTGGAAGCCATGTCTAACCGCGCGACGCCTTGCCCGCCTTTTATCTCGATCACTAGCGGTGTAGTAAGTAGCGCAAAACATTATTAACGGTATGAGGCGCGTGTAAAATCATTCATTACATGGCATATCGTCAACCAGGTGCGATTCCATCATTGAGTGCAGTGAAGCTTTCTGCCGGAGATCCTCAGATTTTTTAATTACAATGGTATAGCAGTGGGCAGTCTTTCATTAATTCCGTGTATTCTGTTAAATTAGGTTCCCAGATGTTTTCATCATTCGATTCAATGCATCCGAAAAACAAGTTTATTTTCAGATTTATTATCTAAAATTGAGATTTGCAGATATTTTGAGAAAGTTATGGGTAAATATCGGGTAATTTTGTAATTCTTCTGGTGTCACTGTTTGGAAACCTACTCGAAATTGGTTCAAATCGTTTTGAAGATTTCCTTAAATCGGATTTCTATCACTTCGACACGGCTCAAACTCATAATTTTTCGGGAAATGTGACCGGAAACCCTGACTATCCGATCGCATTTATTCTCCACATCTTCTATCTGATTGGATTATTGGGGATAGCAATAAAGAAATAATTTTAAGTATTGAACACTGAACATGGTTATTCAGTTTAATTTGACTCTAGACAGGGACCAGGTACTCAATGAATACTCGCTACAAACTAACTAAAAGTACGTTTGCTTTCGTCCACTACTCCAACCCTTGGTTTTTCCCAATCTTGACCCTCTTTGGTCCGGAGAAGGTCCCCCCTCCCTTCGGCAATATGAAAAATTCCCCACAGCAATAAAGGAATACCCATTTAATAAATCCGGAAGAGTGACTTTTTTACCTCGGGAAAAATCCTGATATCCAACAATTTCGAAATGATGGTATAAAATTCTTGAATGAGGATAGTCCCTCGCCTCGCGGCATAGTATAAATTTGATACCAGAGCGTTCATTCGAATTGAAATTTCAAATTGAATTAAAATGAGAGAATTTTCGTGAATCTCTCTATATATTGTTATAGATTTAATTGTCAAATGTTATATGAAACACACATAGACATACAGCTAGCTGATTAAGTATGAGGGCACAGTCTGGTGTCTGCGTTAGCTCGAATATATGAGAAGGGCAATAAATCCACGAATGGAGAATAGGAAACAAGCGAAAATCCAGTTCTGCTGGGTAACTTCATCTTCTCAATTTTTGCTCAATGAAGCATGGACTTTTTGTCGTCTGGAACTCACTGCTCGTCTTGTTGCAGCATCAAGCTCACGATCCTTCAGTCCTCGAGCAAACAGCTTTCTTATCTGCGGAGAAAATGTTTTTTTTTTCATGCAACAATGAATTTATGGTTTCACTATGAATTCTAATTTGATCATGATATGATGTTAAGGATTTGTTAATTCCAGAAATTCTCTTCCAGGTGTAGTTAATTTATTCCAACAGATTCGTCTGATGAGTGGCCAAACGGAATGTAATCGCTGTTTTATGTCAATTTTCAGTCGTAAAATTCCAGTGTTATTGACAATGGATTCCTTGATATTTTTTATCATTTTACGTACTGAATACGAAAAGGGCAATCTGCCCAGAGAGACTGTGGTCTGGGTTAGCTGGGTTCGTGCACATTACTATCATCTAATTAAACATCGGACTATGGCTACAGCGCACTAACCATGTCATTAGGGCATGTCTACAGGATTTAAGTAAACATCGACACATAATAAACGACATAATGATTGATTAGTCATGTATCGACACTATACCTTATCGCCGATAATCTCGAGAGAAAGTGAAGACGTCTTCTCAAATCTAAATATTTATTGAAAAAGATCGATGACCTCTGAAGTACAATTCAAGCCAGAAAATGAAAAAAATCAATTAACGAGTCCCCATTTTTCCTCAAATTTACCTCCGCACAATATGCTGCTTTTCTTGGCAAGCCAATGGATTTTCCATCGAATTCGATTCTATTTTCGCTTATTTATTTGCCAGTTTCATCGCTCCTTGTAAAGATAAACGTAAACACCCGATAAGATCAGTGCAAGCGTGTCCTCACCTTCCGTTCAGATTATAATGTCACATTCCTCAGTATCTTACAAGCGCTCAGCAAGTCTATTTCTAATTTACAGGCATTGGGCCATTGAAAACTATATAACTCGTTGTAAAATATGTTTCTAATCAGTGAGATTAAAAGCCTCGCCTTCGGCTCAGACTGCAAACCTCACCTTCATCTAAAGCATAATTTCCCAACTCGTTACATAAAATATTTTTATAGTTTGATGACATAACGTGCCTCTTCCTATTCGTCAATGGAATTTAATCTAAATAGAATATTTCCAAGTATCCTCAATTCATATTTGTCATTGAAAGTATATACTCTTACCACAAGGAACTCGTTCTTGTCCACTCTCTCGTTACCATCAGTATCAAACATGTTGAACGCGATTCGGAAGCCAGTTTGTGGTTCTGCAATCATATTATAAACCTCAGCGACATTGAGATAAATTCGAACATTAATGGCTAAACAATTTGCGAATAAAAGGCTATCCTATTATAGAATTGATGCAACGAGTTAATGAATATGAAAATCGTGTGGCCTGAGATAGTTGAGAGAAGGAAAATTGCAGAGGAGAAATATAACGAGAGCGAGTGCTGCAGCACTTGCTGAAGCCACTCGTCTGCATCTCTGGGTGTAAATATCGGAGCAAGGATTTACGGGTCGTGGGGGAAGGCCATAACTTGTCTAAGAGTTTGCACAGCGTAGGTAATTTGCACTGGAAATTAGTAGTGTGATCAGGGTAGAAGACTCACTTGTGAGTATGGACAGCAAAAACAGGTACTCTGTGTACGAGATTATACCTGAAACACAAAGAAATGAGCAAGCTTTTAGAATATATAGTCATTATCAGTTTTCCATATCTATACCATTTATTAAGCGAGTTCATAATTTTCCGATTTTTTTGGTCAAGGGCTTCTACACTGTTGGCATAAATATCTCGATCATCAAATCCCGCGCAGAGCAATTCATGAGACTCATTCTTAATAAATTAAAATTTTTACATAAGATGCTTGATAATAGTAATTGGTAATTAATTTTTTTTACAGTCATCTTCATTTACACGGTGTGAATTATGGAGAGCCACTTGTTAATTTTTTTTGCTTATGTGAATTAATTAGTAACGAAGTGACGAAATCATTTTCGCTAGTGATTCATCCGATTTTTTTAACAACGTACTAAAAATTATTTACATATTTATAGTTTAGCCTGTGAAAACGGCCATCAAAAATTAAGATCAATTATATTTTTGCGGTAATCAGTGCACACTCTGCGTCTCTCGAGATTATTGTTTAGAACTTTTATATTTATAAACGGATTTGTGGATGAGTTTTTCGAAATATATAAATAATTACTGTATTAGGTTTACAATTGCGCCATCAAAAAAGGGGTGATCACTCTGAGCAGCCACAATTCGAGGGCTCAGAATAGCGCATTATTTGCGAATTATGGTCCAACAAAAAAAAATGAGTGATTAACAGATAATGAAGTTCGTTAAATTTTAATGAATACAACAAAATCGTGTGGCCACAGTTTGTGTCGAAATTTTTACGGAGCGCAATTGAAATGATTCCGGTATTTTTTCATCGATCAGTGTAAAAAATGAGTAGTTCGCTTACTTCTCTCTAGACTGGGATTGCAACTGATGATCTATGAAAAAATGATAATTACGATGATTAATATTACATTGAATCCTAACTTTCTACTTATTCCTTGAAATTATCCCTTTAAAATTGTCATTCAGTATGTGTAAAAGGCGATTGTATCGACGACTGGAATGAATTGATTAATTAGAATTAAACTCTAACTCATTTGAATTTATTTTGTTTCTGAAAAGTTGAAGGAAGCGTCAGACACCAGAAAAAATTTTCTAAGTATGATATCAACGTCTTTTGGCTAAGCACCTGGAGGAACCCTTGACATTCAGTTTGCCGTCAAGCCCGTCGGCACTCTCCACGGTTCCGTAGCGATCAATCACTTTCCCGGACGTCGCGTGCCCGCACGAATGTCTCATTTCCAAGTGGTCTGCATGAGGTACGTGGCGCGTTGAAGAATACGGCCATAAATGGGAAACTCGTTGCTCGAGTATCATCAAGTTCCAATCATGAAGAATTTGAACGATGGACTAGCCATAAGAGACTTCATCGTAACCCAAAAAGTTGACTACGAGCAGCGACTGGAATTCCAATGCATTACAGGGGCACTCGTCATTTCACAGCGACCTTTTATTTGCCATAATTTTGAGGATTGTATTTGTCATGGGTCTGCCGAGAAGTGCAGACTGAATTCTTCCATAATAATCGTTGATAATCTCCACCACTCCCAACTGAGAATTTTCACGAATAGTACAATGCTCTAATATGTTCATATAATCGTTGCAAGTTTTATCCCCAAATATGAGGAGGAGCACAAGGCGAGAAGGGCAGCTTTAGTGGAAAAAAACCTGAACTGCTTGAGATTTATTTCTTTCTGGAAATGTTTTACTCTAAGTTAAATTTTTCATCCGTTTCTGGTCTAATTCTTCTGGTAGTTTAAAAAGATACAAGTCGCATTCAGTGTTCAAAACAAATTCGGCGACCATCTTGCGATTTTCGTTCTAATGAACATTTAATACCTTACTGACATTCTACTTCTTACTAAAATTGAAGGCATCCCTGGTTGCAGAAATTTAAAAAAATTGTACTTGCGAAATTTACAAAAATTTTGAATCCTTGAATTTAACAATATTTCAAGTACACTTCCTTACTACTTCTTTACTTTCAGTAACGAAGGGTTTCGAAACGTGCAACAGTAGAATACAATTTGCTCTTTTTACAGTAAACCATGTGTCTTCAACCGTAGAAACCGTAGAAAGGGTACTTCAGTGATCTTGAGGAGGAGGCGCTTCGCACAATTACGATCGAACTTCACTTGGTAACTTCATTTAATCGTCGAATTATTCGTGAACAGCAAAGAATTTATCGAGATGAATCGGCGTTTCGATGAATGCTGAGAATATTCCATGGGAAATTGTCGATTCCATGAATTGATTGGTATCGCTTAGGACCTCTTATGAATTGATCGAGACCTTTGAAATTACCTTTCCGCCGTGAATAATCTGAGGTATGGAGATCCCATAATTGAAGAAAATGCTGAGGAACATTTCTGATTTCTAGTAACAGTTTCTGGAACTCAGTACTGTATGTACTGTAATTCAGAAAGGTAAAAATCGAACAACACCATTTTTGTTGATAAATATTGCCTGTTAAATACAAAATTTTAATTTTTTTTTCACAATCCGAGACAAAGATTTTCTTTAACTGCAGTCTTTACACGAAGAATTTAATGTGTTTTAGGAGATCTTAATTTTTCTCTTCATATCGACATATTTGCTAACCATAGGACTCTTGAGGCGAATAATTTGAAGCGATCATTAAAGGAATTATCGCCAAATAGTGTGAGTGACTTCTTTTCTATCCTTGTCCTTTTCCTCTCTCCGTCTCTCGCTCTACCTTTATAGATTATCTTGGGTCTTTCCAACCTTCCATTCCCTGAGTCGAGCTGAAAACGTTGTTGCCCCGTTAAATCAACTGGAGTCCAGTAATTAAAATTGTTGAAAATAACGATAAATAATTCTTGAGCCTCGGCAGCCCTTGACCGGGGGCGCGTCGATTGAAGGCCGTGGATTATAATAAATCTATATGATATTGTCGATTATCCCATCAAATAGAAAAAGACCATGTCTCAAATAATAAAATGTATTGTGGTTATAGGAAAGAGATAACTCTGACAGCAAAATGATTTTTACGAGATAATCTACAGTATAAGAAAGAAAAAGAATTTTCATTGACAATTGATTGATAATTTTTAAAACGGTGACACTCAATGGGACATTCCGGAATTTTAGGCAGCGTTAATGGGAAAATTCTTCCAGTATATTTGAATTGTCAATGAAATGTAAATATTCAGTGGAAATACCGCTGAATTTTTAGTGAATTAATTAATTAGTTAGTCTCATTTTCCATGTAGCAATTGATCAGTTAAACCTGTGAGATTTACGGCAGATCAAGAATAATTTCGGTAAGTTTGTTTAATAGTTCATAAAACGGTCTGTTCAAGGTTTGCTTGTTATTTACATGGGAGGTAATAAGATCATCGCTGTTTACCTTTGTCTCTCATACCCCGAAACATGTGGGTTCCCCCGTAGCGAAGAGAAGGTGTCGAGTAAGTTATGGTTTCCAGTTCCTTGTCTGTTAAGCATCTCCTCTTGTGACGAGCTGTGAATATTTCAATGACGTTTAGTTAGATGATTTATGTATTGAAAGGGGTGAATGAAGATTTTAACATCTTGAAATCGAGAACCTTGTTTAAATTATAACTGATGAAAATGTGTGGGCAATTTTTGGGCTGCCTTCGGTGGCAAATTCCGTCTCATCGGAACACTTTTTAACAAGATTAATTTCTAATATGGATAGATCTAGTGTTCCAAAATTCAAGGGAAATCCTTTGATGGCTGACTGAGAAAAGAAATTCATTACTGTCAAATAAATTTTCTGACTAGTGCAAAGGTGAGATTATTCAGAGGAAAAAAGCATGCTTGTTATCAAATTCTTCAGTTTAATGATGTCCTTTTCCTGAGATAAGAGTCTTTAAAGATGTTTCATCGTTCCCAACTTAATGATTTTCGTATGTAACATAATTCGTAATAATTTTCAGCGTTGATTATCATTGACAGAATTCATTGAAAAGTCAGATGCACACAATTATCTTGTCGCCAATCTTATTATTATTCTTAGAATGACAATCTATGATTTTCTGTTAATAATTCAAATTTTCTACTCGTAAGAAACTTGACAGAATTTTTTTTCTCAGTGAGTAGTTTGCGATTGTGAGGGAGGGTGCATTGAGTCAGGAAAAAGAGGAATTTTACAGATGATGTTTATCCAATTTTATAATCCACATGCGCATCACAATTATGTTTCTGTTTTGATGCCAAAGTAATTGAAAGAGCCTAATCCCCTTGGTATTTCAATGCTTACGTCGCGGCTCTGACTCAACCACACTATCGAGAAAGTCCTGGGGTGTCATGTACAGCTGGCCGTCGTACTCGACAGACGCAAACTTGATGAATCTTCTTTCTCTCATGGTTAGCCTCACGGCCTTCTGAAGCTCATCATCCCTCTGCAAACATACAATCATCGTCGTTAATTCGATTCCTTCGACTTGTAGTCACCAATAATTTCTCTATTGCTACAGAGATCTCGGCATCGTGGCTATTTGTATAGAATCGTGGAATTATGATTATTCTTTTTTAATTCAATCCATTCCATTTCATTTTATCCATATCATTATCCTTCGAGGAATGTAAACATTGATAGAAGAGTTTAGCAGTAACCGTCATGAGTCCATTATTCTACCCCATATTTGTTCTCTATTTTAATATTTTGTTCCTATTCCCATCTTTGTCGATTCAATTGTCTTTGTATCGGCTATAAGTTGTTAGTATTAAGCCTTAACCAGCGTATGTAAAGGTAAGGGTGTTTAGTGTTTACCTCTGTAGGATTTTTACTTGTAAATTGATTATTTATAGGGTAGGTTACTGGATCACCTCCTTATCTTACTATTTTTCAACATAAATGTTAATTGATTGATTAAATGAATGAATAACATTACATCGAAAATTCATATGAATTAATAAAATTTCATGTTCACACTGCCTAGGATTTTTGAATTTTCTTTTTTCCCCCTTTCAATCAATTTAGTGTCACGGAAATTTTTCAATGCAAACCCGAAAATTTGTGATCTATTGAATTTAATTTCTTCGCTAACAGTATAATTTAGATCTCGAGGCTGACAAATTATTGTTCATACATTTGTCAGAAAATATTTTCTAGACTGTGTGACGATCGTAATTTTTTTCTCTTCGCGTCCGGCAAGATCCCGCTATCCATTCCACATGACGACAAAAATATTCGCTACAGAAAAGTTCCTGTACACATAAATGATTATGCAATGTAAGCAATTATTCACGTCCCCTATAATAACATTTAATGAATTTTCATGTACATTTTATGGTTTAGGCATGATTACCCTCACGTTTAGTAAATTTTTTCGAATCAGCGTAGAAACATTCACTATTTGTCGCGTATTTTTGTTCAATAATATTTCCCCAACTTTTTCTTCTGTGCATAACGCGAAGTCAATCGTTACATTGAGTGCCGAAGTAATTGACTCTCGTGTGAGTCTGAAAGTGTACAAAGTTCTTCTAGACTTGTAATGTGTGTCTGGCCCCCTTCTTGGCGCCGGTCCAGTATAAGTGAAAATAGAGGGATGGATTGGAGAACCGCAGGGAACTTTCTATCATATCTCTATGCCACAGCTTTCTTCCCCCCCCCCCCCCCTGCTCGACTATTCGAACTAATTAAACTATGAGTTTAATTGGACGAATTTCTCAACTGCGCTAATTACAACAATAGTTTCTTGTGTTTGTTTGTACCCCTTTCACTCGGCGCCGTTGAATTTCGTTGTTTCTTGGGTGAGTGTCCTCGAGATCGCGATGGAGGCCGATTCCAAATGAATACAATTGTCTGGAATGCCCAATTAGATCAAGAGAAAATATGAGAAATCACAGAAAAAAATGAACGCCATATTTTTCGCCACTTTTTGGTAATTTTTTCGCTTGAATTGGATTGTGATTAACAAATAAGTGTGATTTGTCTAAAGTAAATAGCTTTCGTTAAAAAAAGAAACGAGGGGATACAGTCAAGAGCCAGCATCTTACGTGTTTGAGATTTAAAAATACAATTCGGCCATTCCGCATTTTAGTACAAGGAGTGTGTCACGACTGATGAATGTTGGCATTTGAGTTGACCAGACATGCGAATAAATGAAACGTCAATAGAGACAGTCAAGGTTCCTTGGAAAAACCTTTGAGTGATGAACCGAATAATTAGCGGGCCTAATTAATGCACCGTGAACATTGACGTCTGTGAGATGTTACTTCTTTTCCACTATTCCCATGCCATGATACGTTAATGCGCTTCTCGAGTACTTTCAGCAGTTGACACACAGTTTTGACACGCACAGGCGGCAACATTCACGGCTTCGAAGGCTGTCGAAACGGGTGCCCCACGGGAGTTAACGAGCGACTGAGATGAGGGTCTAAGACTAAGGGAGGAAATATATACCAGGGGGACTGTGTGGCAATTACCGCGGAACAGGTAACGCGCAAAAGTCGGGAAAGATGGAGAATGTAAAGGATAATTTATGCAGCATCCAAGTCGCCTCGGGGATTCCTGGATTTTTTTTCTCAACTGCGAATGAACCAATACCAAAAGCATGGAAAAAAAATATAGAAAGAAAAATATCCAGAAGGCACAAGGCTAAAATGAGGCGCGAAAAACATGTCGTACGACCGCTGGAATCTCAATATCTCGATTAATTGACTGGATCGATAAAAAAATCGGAAGAAGATTATCAAACCAGCCCGATAATAGTGGAGCAAAATTCATTTTGTTTTTTCTTTAATCTTCAATGGAAGAAAAACCCAAATGTTGAACTTTCCTCTGCTGATTTCGGAAAATTTAGGAATACTGAAATCACCGATATTAATCGACTACGGCTCTTCAGAATTATTACAATAGAATTGTTAATATTAGAATAGTATCGGAAAAGTTGCTATGTTTTACCCGAACTCTGCAAGTTTAGCGGATTGAGGTCCTAACGGGCTTCACCTTCTTCATCGAAAACTTAGTGTACACTTGGTTCTGTCTTGATACGATCAAATAATTAAAAGCAACCAGTTTCCGACCCTGGAAGTGTCATTTCCTACAAATGTAAAAGCAAAACAAAACCAACTTTGTATCAATTTCAAGACAAAATGTCTGAGTAGCTATCTCAACAGTTTATCCAAAGTTTTGAGCGAGAGAGAGAGAAAGAGGTGCGGGTTGCGCGAGAGAAGATTTAACTTTATAAATTACAAGTGAAGCGTTTCGTTAATGTACTCAACTATTTCAGAATATTCGGGATTGACTGCCACGATATATTTGAATAACTTCAATTCATTAGAAATTAAAAGCTAGATCGATCATCTTAGGATAGTTCAAAGAAAGGTTTGCCAAAATTTCAGGGTATTTGAGTATAGTTCCTGATTATCGTTATATATGGGTGTTAGGGGGCGTAAAAGTCACGGACGACCCCCATTTATACGGCTTATAACATATGTCTCATAAAAGGTAGTTTTTTTATGGAGTAATATTTAAAAGTGCTTTTGATTTTCTAGACAATCTGTCATCAACTCTGCTCTCTATGTGAAAATATCATGGTTTTCCATTTGTAAGTAGAAAATTATTTAATGAAGATGAAAAAAAACGGGCTAAAAATTGCCTGTAGCTCAGTATCGATGAGAGGCACACGCTCCGATTTACTTGGAATCTCGTTCGATCAATATTCTGTTCAAGTTCGATCATGGTGAAGTTCACTGACGTTTGTTGGCACCTTCGTGTGCGTTAAAGCTTGCCCAACTTCCCAGAGTCGTCACCTCTGGCGTCTGTTAGCGGTGTTCGGTAATGACAGGCGTGAAAAGCATTATGCTAACTACGTGGGCTTGCTCACTTTATATCTGTCATCCATTTTTTTTCATTGTTATCATTATCTGAGAAAGTATTAACATTCACGATCGAATCAATTTGAAAATTAATATGTGTGTCAGGTATAGGAGGCATGTAGAAAATATTAACTTGAATTAATTGGCAATGCAAACTTGTCATGACTCCGAATAAATGACAGTTTGGGTTCTAAGTTTTCATGAATGCATATAATTGTGCATTCACGAAGAGAATTTTTTTATAATTATTACATGTATAGTCGCGGAAAATCTACTATGTGAAGGTAATTTATTTGATAAAAGAAAATTTACGATGGACGGTGTATAAAGTGATATTTTACGGACGCTTGGCGGGCAATTTTGTCTGATGGATAAGGTAGCGGTCTTCTAGTGAACCGATACAAAGTTTCTATACCTGATTTTTTGGAAATAATGGATAAGTTTTAAACATTGTTCGTAGGCTATTAATAAAACATGAGGAAAATCCAGGGATTGTGGATTCGAGTCTTATCAGGGGTAGTTTGTTTTTTCCCCCCTCATATAAAGAACCAGGTATTTTTCGACAAATTTTTTCAGCGCAAGAGAATACTATCGTTGAAAGGTCCTATTATTTACGTCTAAGAACCAAACTATTCAACCAGAAGGATACTTTCTTGTTTCATGGAAATCTATTTGATGAAAACTACATTTTCCTGTCGAGGTTCACTAAACTTCTTAACGCTACATTTTACAGTGTATATCTATGAAATGTGACTTTGTATTTGCCGGCTTTATTGCACATAGTTAAAGCTTTGATGGCTCCATGGAAATTTCCTCTATCGTTCAGGCACATTTCGAATGACGACTATTTTATGACTGTTGAAGACTTATCATGGGTTGTTGGTGACAACAAATGTACCTCGTTTGAGATCTCAGTTGCAACCCGCAAACTGTGTCACGTCGCAAACCATTATTTATAGAATAGACCACTGCTAACATACATCGGCCAGTTGATTTATACAAATCCTCTGCATTTCTGTTGTTTATAATTGATTGTCAAATTTAAAGTGAATATGTAATCGATATTTCAGTATGAGTGTCAAATATCCGAACAATCCTAATCCAATAAATGTCCTAGGGACAATTTATCATCGCCGGATTGGCTTCATTGATGAAGTTATGAACTACATGGAGATAACTTTTCAACTAAAACTCCAGATCGTTCTGTTTACTTCCCAGTTATGTAGTCGAATGGAAAAATTTTAAGCGGTATCTCAATTGTTCTGGTGATTCAGATAAAAATGATGGAATTGTTTCAAAAAGTTCGGTGATTTTCGCTGGAAAATACGTGACAGTTACGTCAAATTTTCCATCATTACATTTCCTTCCGGAATTTGGGAATAGAATAACGTCATTTTTATTGAATATTTCTCTCTATTCAATGATGATAGGTAATGGACTTGGGTGGTCTGACGGTTTTGTTGAAGAAAATTTCTTCTGCCTTGTGAAGTGACTGACTCACACAGGAGACTTGATGTGGCGGAGGTTCTAGCCTTGTCGAAGCTACTGATAACATCACATTGATTCAGATAATAGCCTAAGATATGAGAAAATGTTTGTAAACTATTTTACTTTTTATCCAAGATCCTATCCAACCAGCCTTTGTGATGTCATGAAGATGTAGATGGCTGTGTAAATTTCCCTTGTTTAAGGAGAATTAGAGATGTTAGAAGAACGGTGAGACTAGATATATTTATGTAGGACTAGTGTATTTTTTAATGTGTTTTAACCGAATAAAATAGAAAATAGAGAACATTGCGTGCTTTTGGGGAATGCGTGTGTTGCGCCAGAAGGTAATTTAGAAATAATAAGTGTAAGTATGAGTTTCCTGGAATTAAGGGTGAAAGGAAAAGTATTTCGGCAGTGTGACAATCCTAGAACCGGGATGTTTAGGTTCGGGTGATGTTTGTGTAACGAATAACAGAACGAGTGGACCCTCTGTCTGCAACTGTGCAGTTTCCAGGGATGATTGTGAGCCCGTAATCCCACGAGTCATAAACCACTTTTTTCACGAGTTACGAACATAATTTTTCATCTCAATGTGTCGAAAAAGTGCTCTTCAGTCACTCGACGCGAAGCGGAGCAAATTTAGGGCCTGGTGAGAAGGACGAGTGGTGGAAGGAGTCAGTGTTTTTTGAGGAGAGCTAGACTGTACCTTATCACGGCGCTCATGTCGACATCAGTCGTTTTTTTTTTATTGTTCATATTTGTCTTTCAGTTGTAGTTCTTTTAAAGGACGTATCGCCAATAGTTTATTATCTCAACTGATTACAATGATCCTACATTTATTTTTTGTCACCGATTTTCGGAGAAACTTCAACTTCCCCTTTTCTCGCTTCATAAATTACTCATAGTTTGCGGATTGTGGTAATAAGCTCATAAAAAAAATGATGTCTTTTCGCCTTCTACTGTGAAACCTATATGTATAGATTCTAATCTTGAATAAGATCGTAACATCCAGGATGGGGTCGAAAGACGTTATCTCGAATATGATTTGTAGTTTTTGTGCGCCATGGGAATCTCGACGGACGCCGTCAAAGGAAGGAGGTAGTAAAAACCCGTAAATAATACTTCTGGTGATCAATTTTTGTCCACAAATTTTCGAATTTTATGCCAGTGAAACAGGGATGCAATCAATTGCAAAGACCCCGTATCGAAAATCAATTAATTTCCAACTATTTTATTTGCATTAACCTTGCTGAAATTCTCCCAGAGAGTTATGCTTATTGCTAAACAATACGGACAGGAGTAGTCTGAATTAATTCGCCGGCGAGTTCTAAACATCCGTGAAATTAGCGAATGCCTCGGCGTGGGTTGAGTCCACTGGAAAGTTATTCGACCGATGAATCAATGGAAAAAAAAATCTGGGTAATTGAATATTTCAGAGGATGATGATGATTTAAGTGTAGCTCGTGGCGATGAAAAAAATATGTACTTGTTTGTCTCTTTATACGATATATACGCGTTGTAAAACCGTCATATATGGGTGCGATAATAAATAACAATTTCGGTTTCGCCTCTTTAAAGTTGGGACCCTCGCGAGGTGTTAGTCCTACCGTCTGGCTGCATGTATTAAATCAGGTTATTGGTTCGTCGGTAATACCTGAATACCAAAGTGTGAACGTGATAACCTGGTAATAAGTCACTCGTCACGCTATAAATTTACATCGTGAATTCATCGATATACATTTATGTCTGGCATTTTCGGAGAACCATTGGTGGACAATACAGAGTGGAGTGAAGAACAATAATGAAGGTAGTGTTGTAAAATCCTGATGAAAATAAATTTACAAATTTCAAGTAGGAATAATATTTCGAGCGATTTTTTACACTATGATTCATCCGAAGAGAAATATTCAATAAAAATTACCTATTTTGTCGCAATTATTATATAATTGTCGTTATTTGTGGATTCGATATATTGATAGGAAATTCCCGCTGCGCTGACGGAAACAGAGGAGGAGAGTATGACAGACTGAGTGGAAGAGAGCCAGAGACTGAGGCTGGCGAGAAAGCTGGAGAGGAAGGAGAAAGGTGACAAGTCAGAAAGAGTGATAAAAATAAGGGGAAGTAGATGAAGAATAGATTGAGCTATAGATAAGGAAATGGAAAACCGGCGTCAAAATTGAAATGTATAATTAATTTAAAAAGACTATTCGGCGAAATTAGTAAAACAAAAAAGCTTAAACAACTGTCAGCCTGTAAAGAGAAAGAGCTAAAATAAGATTGAGTAATAAAAGCAGTGAAGCATTATTCGTATGAGTAAAATGTAAAATGTAAATATATGAGGAATTATGGAGGCGAGAAGAGAGGGACTGTGGAGATGGAAAAGAAAGAAAACATTTGTAACATGAAAGGAAATAATCTATCTATCGCATCCCCACTTATCCAAAATCCTTTCAATCCATTAAATCCCACTGTCCTACCATAGACAAAAGGCGATACCCCATTGCACAAATTGTTGTAAATATGTGGAAAGGTTCACGATTTTACTTGTCACCCTTGTACAAATGCTGATATTTGCAAGTGGAGGTTCTAGGAGTTACTAAAATCTTCTCATGTATCGAGTTGAACTGGTCGGCTATCTCTTTTTATCATCGGGATATCGTCCATTCAATTGCTTAGGATGTTAAATACAAACTGTAATACTTTCTCTTTATCGCACATTTTCCTTCCCCAGGAATAAAATAAAATACGAATAAAATTAATAACCAAAAGGAAAATACTATCTGAATCTCAACTACAACTCGGCATATACCCTTATGATCGGATAATCACAGGCCGGCAGAAAAGTTTGCCAGAGATTTATCGTTGTGTACGTTATATCGTTCATCGATCACACTCTGCTCTCTTTTCTGCCAGGAGGCAGCAGTAAAGACGATGGTGAGAGATCGTGAATTTACAGAGGGGCTTCATGCACTCGTGGGAGGATCACTCAAGATTCCATTAGTCACTTCAGCCAGTCGTCAAACGAGACTGTAGTAATGTAAGATGATAAGGACAGTGGATATTTCAGGGTGTGAGTGGACAGAGGTGCATTAACACGCATATATTGCCACCGGAAATTAATTATTTCAATCGCGAATAATTTTTAAAGCAACTATCCATATGTCGTAGAATATTTATAACACCTGAGGGATCTATCTTCGATCTTGAAAACCTGAAAGTCAATGATGCAAGGATAACTGATAATCCATTCGTTTTTCCACGAGCTTATACTCTATACCGCAATTCTTAGGATTTCTTAGTCCACATAAAATATTCACTAAATAATTGAGGTGAAAATTCTAAACTTGCTATATAATAGTTCCTTTAGACATTGAGCAGTTACGCTGATAATAAAAATTTATTTTATTGAAATTGTTTTTTTTTTAATTTTTTCTTAGAAAAAGAATTATATAGTTGGATAGTTTAAATGAATAATGTCTTACGGTGAATGTGGATTATTTCTCTCCAAGCCGGTTGCACAAATCTCAGCGAGCTATTTAAATCGTGGGTAATATTTGATTCAATGTAATCCTTACAGCTTGACCGGAATTGAACGGAGGATTTGCTCAGCCTCACGGTGATTTTAAGTAAAAATTACGTGACAGATTCGTAAAATTTTCTACTATTAGATTTTGCTGCGGAAACAATACGCAATTCTTATGGAATATTTCACTTGATTATATAAAACAGTGCTCGTAGTCGAGTCGTAGAAAAATATATAATTAAATAATTATACGTGAAATTTAGTGAGTTTCGCTGTTAGTATATTTCAAGCGAAATTGATCAGAACCAAACGTGAGTTCACTTTTATAATGGCAGATTGAATTCATTTAGATACAATGAATATTGAGAGCTAACAAGACGATAATTACTGAATACAAAGTTGCAAATAGTTTTCACATTTGCATTCGCATTCGAATCGTAAAGAAGGAAAGTCAAGATGTACGAAGAAAGTCTCGTTGGTACGCGGGAAGAGAGGAGAGAGAATAAGAACGAGAGAGGCCTTATCGAGTAGGGCCCGTCTGAAAGGGGCTTAAGCGAGAATGAAGAGGGTGGAGTGGGTGCACTCGGCTGCTACCCGGAGGCGTCGAGAACTGGTAACGACTTCTCGTTGAGACGAATGAAAAAATAGAGAAAAAAAATATTGGAGGACAAAAAAATGTGGCGGGCAAGAGAGAAAAATTTGTGAAAACAATACAAAAAATATTTGTCCAGTGTGGTTGGTAAATACAGACTGGCACGTCTCGTCGCCGTCTATCCTTGTTCTTGTAACTGACTCATGTGTTTCGATAAAGAGCTCTCGAGTACTTGTACGCAAAATTAAACCAGTTTGGTGTGAATTGCACGCTCCGTTTACTCCCACTTGTTCGTATTTGTATTTGCAATCTCAAATGGCCCATTTAACTGTGCGAATCTATCACCACGGCCGGTATTTTCAATGTCTATGGCTCTTCCGTGTAGGTTCAATCGCTTCAAGTTATTGTTTTCTTTTTCTATTTCCAATATTCGCTTTCTTTTTTTAACGGTAAAACATACAACAGGTCCCCCGGGGGCTCGATATATCTATCCGGCGATTCGAGGATTCCGCCCTCCAACTTTGGTGTATGCTAAACTTATAGATGAATCGATAGGGCCCTACCGACCGTCCTTATGGCTGTGCGCATATCTCTATTAGCGCTGACAACGGCCCCTGGGTCATCCTCAAATAAACTCATAATTATCAAAAACTTCCTCTCACTATTTTTGGTTATTTTATCATATCATTATCTAATGTCATAAATCTGTTTGCTCGTGCCTAAAGAAAGTCTTCATTAAAAAAAATTGCTGATTTAAATTTGCTTTCTTCGTTCGGCTCGAGAAGCTCAAAAGAGGAAATTGCCGGAGTTTCTGACGAATTTCCGATCAATCCGCGATGATTATTTCAGTGTT